>SZWC01002479.1:216330-230043 GCA_023375785.1 Penium margaritaceum | reverse complement strand
AAGTGCAAAGACTTTCAACAAGTAGTGGAACGGTGTGGCTACCATGCACAATGACCAACCAGATTAGGCATGTGCCACTTACCATGACCAAATAATTTTACTATGTGATGTCAACGTTGACAACCCACAATATGGGTCATGAGTTATCAGAGGGGGAAACAATGGTTTGGAAATACTAGATACCAACTATCAAGTACAACGACCTCCAATTAGTAGTAACACAGTATGGCTACCATGCACAATGACCGACCAAAGTAGGCATGTGTACTGCCTTTGACCAAAGAAATCCGCTATGTGTGGTCAACGTTGACAACTCATAATACGAGTCCCAAATAGTCAGAGGGGGAAACAATTGTTTGGAAACACTAGGTATAAACTATCAAGCACAATGACCTTCAATACATTGTGGCACGGTGTGGATACCATGCACGATGACCAACCAAGGTATGCATATGTCACTGGCCATGACCAAAGAATATCACCATGTGTGGTAAACTTTGACAACTCATAACAGGAGTCACAAATGTTCAGAGTGGAAGACAATGGTTTGTGAATACTAGTTATCGAGTAGCAAGTATAAATACCTTCAATATGTAGTGGCACAGTGTGGCCACCATGCACAGTGACCAACCAAAGTATGCATATGTCACAGACCATGACCAACGAATTTCACTTCATGTGGTCAGCGTTGACAACTCACAACACGAGTCACAGATATTCAAAGAGGGTAACAATGGTTTGGGAACACTAGCTATCAACTAGAAAGCAAAAATACCTTCAATACGTAGTGACACGATGTGGTAACCATGTACAGTGACAAACCAAAGTAGGCATATGTCACTAGCCATGACCAAAAGAATTTCACAGTGTGTGGTCAACGTTGAAAACACATAACATGAGTCAAAAATGGTCAGAGGGGGAAACAATGGGTTGGGAACACTACTTATCAACTAGCAAGTAGAAAGACCTTCAACAAGCTGTGGGACAGTATGGCTAGCGTGCACAGTGACCAACCAAAGGATGCATACGTCACTGACTATGAACGAAGAAGTCCACTATGTGTGGTCAACATTGACAACTTATACCATGAGTCACAAATGGTCAGAGGGAGAGACAATGGTTTGGGATCCCTATGTATCGACTAGAAAGGACACAAAACTTCAATACGTAGTGGCACGGTGTGTCTAATATGCACACCAAACAACCAAACTAGGCATATGTCACTGATCATGACCAGAGAATTTCAATATGGGTGGCCAACGTTGACCAACCATAACACGAGTCACAAACGGTCACGAAAGGAAACAATGCTATGGGAATATCAGTTCTCAACTAGCAAGTACAACGACCTTCAGTCAGTAGTAGCACGGTGTGGCTACCATGCACAATGACCGACCAAAGTAGGCATATGTATTGCCTTTGACCAAAGAAATCCGCCGTGTGTGGTCAACGTTGACAACTCATAATACGAGTCACAAATGATCAGAGAGGGAAAAAATGGTTTGGGAACACCAAGTATCAAATAGCACGCACATGGGGCTTCAATACGTTGTGGCACGGTGTGGATACCATGCACGATGACCAACCAAAGTAGGCATATGTCACTGACCATGACCAAATAATGTCACTAAGTGTGGTAAACTTTGACAACTCATAACACGAGTCACAAATGGTCAGGGTGGAAGATAATGGTTTGTGAATAACAGTTATTGACTAGCAAGTACAAATACCTTGAATATGTAGTGGCACAGCGTAGCTACAATGCACAGTGACCAACCAAAGTATGCATATGTCACTGACCACGACGAAAGAATTTTACTTCATGTGGTCAATGTTGACAACTCACAACACGAGTCACAGATATTCAGAGGGGGTAGCAATGGTTTGGGAACACTAGCTATCAACTAGAAAGCACTAAGACCCTCGATACCTAGTGACACGGTGTTGTAACCATGTATAGTGACAAACCAAAGTAGGCATATGTCACTAACCATGACCAAACGGATTTGACAGTGTGTGGTCAACGTTTAAAACTCAAAACATGAGTCACAAATGGTCCGTGGGGAAAACCATGGGTTGGGAACACTAGTTATGAACTAGCAAGTAGAATGATTTTCATCAAGTAGTGGCACGGTGTTGCTAGCGTGCACAGTGACCAACCAAAGGATGCATATGTCACTGACTATGACCGAAGAAGTCCACTATGTATGGTCAACATTGACAACTCATAACACGAGTCACAGATGGTCAGAGGGAGAGACAATGGTTTGAGAACCCTATGTATCGACTAGAAAGGACAAAGAACTGCAATACGTAGTGGCACGTTGTGGCTAATATGCACACCGAACAACCGAACTAGGCATATGTCACTGAACATGACCAGAGAATTTCAATATGGGTGGTCAACGTTGACCAACCATAACACGAGTCACAAACAGTCCGTGGAGGAAACAATGCTATGGGAATATCAGTTCTCAACTAGCAAGTACAACGACATTCAGTCAGTAGTAGCACAGTGTGGCTACCATGCACAATGACCGACCAAAGTAGGCATATGTACTGCCTTTGACCAAATAAATCCGCTGTGTGTGGTCAACGTTGAGAACTCATCATACGAGTCACAAATGGTCAGAGAGGGAAACAATGGTTTGGGAACACTAAGTATCAAATAGCAAGCACAAGGAGCTTCAATACGTTGTGGCACGGTGTGGAGACCATGCACGATGACCAACCAAGGTATGCATATGCCACTGGCCATGACCAAAGAATATCACCATGTGTGGTAAACTTTGACAACTCATAACACGAGTCACAAATTGTCAGAGTGGAAGACAATGGTTTGTGAATACTAGTTATTGAGTAGCAAGTATAAATACCTTCAATATGTAGTGGCACAGCGTGGCTACCATGCACAGTGACCAACCAAAGCATGCATATGTCACTGACCATGACCAACGAATTTCACTTCATGTGGTCATCGTTGACAACTCACAACACGAGTCACAGATAGTCAAAGGGGGGTAACAATGGTTTGGGAACACTAGCTATTAACTAGAAAGCACAAATATCTTCAATATGTAGTGACACGGTGTGGTAACCATGTACAGTGACAAACCAAAGTAGGCATATGTCACTAACCATGACCAAAAGAATTTCACAGTGTGTGGTCAACATTTAAAACGCATAACACGAATCACAAATGGTAAGATGGAGAGACAATGGTTTTGGGAACCCTATGTACCGACTAGAAAGGACAAAGAACTTCAATACGTAGTGGCACAGTGTAGCTACTATGCACACCAAACAACCAAACTAGGCATATGTCACTGACCATGACCAAAGAATTTCAATATGGGTGGTCAACGTTGACCAACCATAACACGAGTCACAAACGGTCAGGGGAGGAAACAATGCTATGGGAATATCAGTTCTCAAATAGCAAGTAGAACGACCTTCAATCAGTAGTAGCACGGTGTGGCTACCATGCACCATGACCGACGAAAGTAGGCATGTGTACTGCCTTTGACCAAAGAAATCCGCTGTGTGTGGTCAACGTTGACAACTCATAATACGAGTCCCAAATAGTCAGAGGGGGAAACAATTGTTTGGGAACACCAGGTATCAACTAGCAAGCACAATGACCTACAATACGTTGTGGCACGGTGTGGATACCATGCACGATCACTTACCAAGGTATGCATATGTCACTGGCCATGACCAAAGAAAATCACCATGTGTGGTAAACTTTGACAACTCATAACACGAGTCACAAATCGTCAGAGTGGAAGACAATGGTTTGTGAATTCTAGTTATCGAGTAGCAAGTATAAATACCTTCAATATGTAGTGGCACAGCGTGGCTACCATGCACAGTGACCAACCAAAGTATGCATATGTCACAGACCATGACCAACGAATTTAACTTCATGTGGTCAGTGTTGAAAACTCACAACACGAGTCACAGATATTCAGAGGTTGTAACAATGGTTTGGGAACGCTAGTTATCAACTAGAAAGCACTAATAACTTCAATACGTAGTGACACGGCGTGGTAACCATGTAGAGTGACAAACCAAAGTAGGCATATGTCACTAACCATGACCAAAAGAATTTCACAGTGTGTGGTCAACGTTGAAAACGCATAACACGAGTCACAAATGGTCAGAGGGGGAAACAATGGGTTGGGAACACTAGTTATCAACTAGCAAGTACAAAGACCTTCAACAAGCAGTGGCACGGTATGGCTAGCGTGCACAGTGACCAACCAAAGGATGCATACNAGACCTTCAATACGTAGTGACACGGCGTGGTAACCATGTACAGTGACAAACCAAAGTAGGCATATGTCACTAACCATGACCAAAAGAATTTCACAGTGTGTGGTCAACGTTGAAAACGCATAACACGAGTCACAAATGGTCAGAGGGGGAAACAATGGGTTGGGAACACTAGTTTTCAACTAGCAAGTAGAAAGACCTTCAATAAGCAGTGGCACGGCATGGCTAGCGTGTTCACTGACCAACCAAAGGATGCATACGTCACTGACTATGACCGAAGAAATCCACTATATGTGGTCAACATTGACAACTCATACCATGAGTCACAAATTGTCAGAGGGAGAGACAATGGTTTGCGAACCCTATGTATCGACTAGAAAGGACACAGAACTTCAATACGTAGTAGCACGGTGTGGCTAATATACACACCGAACAACCAAACTAGGCATATGTCACTGATCATGACCAGAGAATTTCAATATGGGTGGCCATCGTTGACCAACCATAACACGAGTCACAAACGGTCAGGAGAGTAAACAATGCTCTTGGAATATGAGTTCTCAAGCAGCAAGTACAATGATCTTCAGTCAGAAGTAGCACGGTGTGGCTACCATGCACAATGACCGACCAAAGTAGGAATATGTACTGCCTTTGACCAAAGAAATCCGCTGTGTGCGGTCAACGTTGACAACTCATCATACGAGTCACAAATGGTCAGAGAGGGTAACAATGGTTTGGGAACACCAAGTATCAAATGGCAAGCACAAGGAGCCTCAATACGTTGTGGCACGGTGTGGATACCATGCACGATGACCAACCAAAGTAGGCATATGTCAGTGGCCATGACCAAAGAATATCACCATGTGTGGTAAACTTTGACAACTCATAACACGAGTCACAAATGGTCAGAGTGGAAGACAACGGTTTGTGAATACTACTTATGGAGTAGCAAGTATAAATACCTTTAATATGTAGTGGCACAGCGTGGCTACCATGCACAGTGACCAACCAAGGTATGCATATGTCACTGACCATGACCAACGAATTTCACTTCATGTTGTCAGCGTTGACAACTCACAACACGAGTCACAAATAGTCAAAGGGGGGCAACAATGGTTTGAGAACACTAGCTATTAACTAGAAAGCACAAATACCTTCAATATGTAGTGACACGATGTGGTAACCATGTACAGTGACAAACCAAAGTAGGCATATGTCACTAACCATGACCAAACAAATTTCCCAGTGTGTGGTCAACATTGAAAACGCATAACACGAGTCAAAAATGGTCAGAGGGGGAAACAATGGGTTGGGAACACTAGTTATCAACTAGCAAGTACAAAGACCTTCAACAAGCAGTGGCACGGTATGGCTAGCATGCACAGTGACCAACCAAAGGATGCATACGTCACTGACTATGACCGAGGAAGTCCACTATGTGTGGTCAACATTGACAACTCATACCATGAGTCACAAATGGTCAGACGGAGAGACAATGGTTTGGGAACCCTATGTATCGACTAGAAAGGACAAAGAATTTCAATACGTAGTGGCACAGTGTGGCTACTATGCACACCAAACAACCAAACTAGGCATATGTCACTGACCATGACCAAAGAATTTCAATATGGGTGATCAACGTTGACCAACCATAACACGAGTCACAAACAGGAAGGGGAGCAAACAATGCTATGGGAATATCAGTTCTCAACTAGCAAGTAAAACGACCTTCAATCAGTAGTAGCACGGTGTGGCTACCATGCAAAATGACCGACCAAAGTAGGCACGTGTACTGCCTTTGACCAAAGAAATCCGCTGTGTGTGGTCAACGTTGACAACTCATAATACGAGTCCCAAATATTCAGAGGGGGAAACAATTGTTTGGGAACACCAGGTATCAACTAGCAAGCACAATGACCTTCAATACGTTGTGGCACGGTGTGGATACCATGCACGATGACCAACCAAGGTATGCATATGTCACTGGCCATGACCAAAGAATATCACCATGTGTGGTAAACTTTGACAACTCATAACACGAGTCAGAAATGGTCAGAGTGGAAGAAAAAGGTTTGTGAATACTAGTTATCAAGTAGCAAGTATAAATACCTTCAATATGTAGTTGCACAGTGTGGCTACCATGCACAGTGACCAACCAAAGTATGCATATGTCACAGACCATGACCAACGAATTTCACTTCATGTGGTCAGCGTTGACAACTCACAACACGAGTCACAAATATTCAGAGGGGGTAACAATGGTTTGGGAACACGAGCTATCAACTAGAAAGCACAAATACCTTCAATACGTAGTGACACGACGTGGTAACCATGTACAGTGACAAACCAAAGTAGGCATATGTCACTAACCATGACCAAAAGAATCTCACAGTGTGTGGTCAACATTGAAAACGCATAACACGAGTCACAAATGGTCAGAGGGGGAAACAATGGGTTGGGAACACTAGCTATCAACTAGCAAGTAGAAAGACCTTCAGCAAGCAGTGGCACGGTATGGCTAGCGTGCACAGTGACCAACCAAAGGATGCATATGTCACTGACTATGACCGTTGAAGTCCACTATGTGTGGTCAACATTGACAACTCATACCATGAGTCACAAATGGTCAGAGGGAAGGACAATGGTTTGGGAACCCTGTGTATCGACTAGAAAGGACACAGAACTTCAATACGCAGTTGCACGGTTTGGCTAATATGCACACCAAACAACCAAACTAGGCATATGTCACTGATCATGACCAGAGAATTTCAATATGGGTGGCCAACGTTGACCAACCATAACACGAGTCACAAACGGCCAGGAGAGGAAACAATTCCATGGGAATATCAGTTCTCAACTAGCATGTACAACGACCTTCAGTCAGTAGTAGCACGGTGTGGCTACCATGCACAATGACCGACCAAAGTAGGCATATGTACTGCCTTTGACCAAAGAAATCCGCTGTGTGTGGTCAACGTTGACAACTCATCATACGAGTCACAAATGGTCAGAGAGGGAAACAATGGTTTGGGAACACCAAGTATCAAATATCAAGCACAAGGGGCTTCAATACGTTGTGGCACGGTGTGGATACCATGCACGATGACCAACCAAAGTAGGCATATGTCACTGACCATGACCAGATAATGTCACTAAGTGTGGTAAACTTTGACAACTCATAACACGAATCACAAATGGTCAGGGTGAAAGATAATGGTTTGTGCATACTAGCTATCGACTAGCAAGTACAAATACCTTCAATATGTAGTGGCTCAGTGTGACTACAATGCACAGTGACCAACCAAAGTATGCATATGTCACTGACCATGACCAACAAATTTCACTTCATGTGGTCAACGTTGACAATTCGCAACACGAGTCACTAATAGTCAGAGGGGGGGAACAATGGTTTGGGAACACTAGCTATCAACTAGGAAGCACAAAGACCTTCAATACGTAGTCACACGGCGTGGTAACCACGTACAGTGACAAACCAAACTAGGTATATGTCACTAACCATGACCAAAGAATTTCAATATGGGTGGTCAACGTTCACAACCCATAACATGAGTCACAAATGGTCAAAGGAGGAAACAATCGGTTGGGAACACTAGTTATCAACTAGCAAGTACAAAGACATTTAACAAGCTGTGGCACGGTATGGCTAGCGTGCACAGTGACCAACCAAAGGATGCATACGTCACTGACTATGACAGAAGAAGTCCACTATGTGTGGTCAACATTGACAACTCATAACACGAGTCACAAATGGTCAGAGGGAGAGACAATTGTTTGGGAACCCTATGTATCAACTAGAAAGGACAAAGAACTTCAATACGTAGTGGCACGGTGTGGCTAATATGCACACCGATCAACCAAACTATGCATATGTCACTGACCATGACCAGAGAATTTCAATATGGGTGGTCAACGTTGACCAACCATAACACAAGTCACAAACGGTCAGGGGAGGAAACAATGCTATGGGAATATCAGTTCTCAACTAGCAAGTACAACGACCTTCAGTCAGTAGTAGCACAGTGTGGCTACCATGCACAATGACCGACCAAAGTAGGCATATGTACTGCCTTTGACCAAAGAAATCCGCTGTGTGTCGTCAATGTTGACACCTCATAATAGGAGTCACAAATGGTCAGAGGGGGAGACAATGGTTTGGGAACACCAGGTATCAACTAGCAAGCACAAGGATCTTTAATAAGTTGTGGCACGGTGTGGATACCATGCACGATGACCAACCAAAGTAGGCATATGTCACTGACCATGACCAAATAATGTCACTAGGTGTGGTAAACTTTGACAACTCATAACACGAGTCACAAATGGTCAGGGTGGAAGATAATGGTTTGTGAATACTTGTTGTCGACTAGCAAGTACAAATACCTTCAATATGTAGTGGCACAGTGTGGCTACAATGCACAGTGACCAACCAAAGTATGCATGTGTCACTGACCATGAACAACAAATTTCACCTCATGCGGTCAACGTTGACAACTCACAACACGAGTCACTGATAGTCAGAGGGGGGGAACAATGGTTTGGGAACACTAGATATCAACTAGGAAGCACACAGACATTCAATACGCACTGACACGGCGTGGTAACCACGTACACTGACAAACCAAACTAGGCATATATCACTAACCATGACCAAAGAATTTCAAGATGGGTGGTCAACGTTCACAACCCATAACATGAGTCACAAATCGTCAGAGGGGGAAAAAATGGTTTCAAAACACTATGTATCTTCTAGCAAGAACAAAGATCTTTTGTATGTATTGGCACAGTGTGACTACCATGCACAATCACCCATCTAACTAGGCATACATCACTTTTCATGACCAAAGAAGTTTAGTGTGTGTGGTCAACGTTCACAACACATAATACAAGTCAAAAGTGGGCAGAGGGAGAAACAATGGTTTGGGAATACTCGGTATCGACTAGCAAGAACAAAGACCTTCGATAAGTGGTGGCACGGTGTGGCTACCATGCACAATGACCAACCAAAGTATGCTTGTGTCACTGAATATCATAAAAAGAGTTTCACTGTGTTTAGTCAACTTTCCTTCTTACGGCTGGCCAATCAGAGCAATGGATGAGAGGTTATTCAAGCTCAAAGTTGCAAAATTTGAAATTCCGTCTGCGTCAATTTTTTATGATTAAACTTTGTTATCATTCATTATTTTGAAAACTACCCTCTAATCTTACACCCCCTTATTTTATGCCCTCTACCCATAGGAACCCTTACAATGTCATTTGGACATCACATGAACACCATGTGAGTTCGCTCAGTGCTTATAGAGTTAGATTCTGGAGCGATAGGTCATGGGCTTGAATCCTCGTACGCGCAATATAGAATAGGCTCGCGACCTGGGGGGGGGGGNGGGGGGTGTCATAATGCGGTCGCAAATCTGTCCTCCAGGTCGTCCACGGAACATCCCTCTAGGTGGGTGGGAGGGAGTATTCCAGTGAAGGCACCTACGCGTAACAAATCAACAAAAACCGACCTGGTGTCAAAGGGAGAAACCTTTTGCTATTTATTGACTAGCAAGTGCAAAGACTTTCAACAAGTAGTGGAACGGTGTGGCTACCATGCACAATGACCAACCAGATTAGGCATGTGCCACTTACCATGACCAAATAATTTTACTATGTGGTGTCAACGTTGACAACCCATAATATGGGTCACGAGTTGTCAGAGGGGGAAACAATGGTTTGGGAATACTAGATACCAACTAGCAAGTACAACGACCTTCAATCAGTAGTAGCACGGTGTGGCTACCATGCACAATGACCGACCAAAGTAGGCATGTGTACTGCCTTTGACCAAAGAAATCCGCTGTGTGTGGTCAACGTTGACAACTCATAATACGAGTCCCAAATAGTCAGAGGGAGAAACAATTTTTTGGGAACACCAGGTATCAACTAGCAAGCACAATGACCTTCAATACGGTGGAGACCATGCACGATGACCAACCAAGGTATGCATATGCCACTGGCCATGACCAAAGAATATCACCATGTGTGGTAAACTTTGACAACTCATAACACGAGTCACAAATGGTCAGAGTGGAAGACAATGGTTTGTGAATACTAGTTATCAAGTAGCAAGTATAAATACCTTCAATATGTAGTGGTACAGCGTGGCTACCATGCACAGTGACCAACAAAAGTGTGCATATGTCACCGACCATGACCAACGAATTTCACTTCATGTGGTCAGCGTTGACAACTCACAACACGAGTCACTGATAGTCAAAGGGAGGTAACAATGGTATGGGAACACTAGCTATTACCTAGAAAGCACAATTACCTTCAATATGTAGTGACACGGCGTGGTAACCATGTACAGTGACAAACCAAAGTAGGCATATGTCAATAACCATGACCAAAATAATTTCACTGTGCGTGGTCAACGTTGAAAACGCATAACACGAGTCACAAATGGTCAGAGGGGGAAACAATGGGTTGGGAACACTAGTTATCAAGTAGCACGTTCAAAGACCTTCAACAAGTAGTGGCATGGTATGGCTAGCGTGCACAGTGACCAACCAAAGGATGCATACGGCACTGACTATGACCGAAGAAGTCCACTATGTGTGGTCAACATTGACAACTCATACCATGAGTCACAAATGGTCAGAGGGAGAGACAATGGTTTGGGAACCCTATGTATCGACTAGAAAGGACAAAGAACTTCAATACGTAGTAGCACAGTGTGGCTACTATGCAAACCAAACAACCAAACTAGGCATATGTCACTGACCATGACCAAAGAATTTCAATATGGGTGGTCAACGTTGACCAACCATAACACGAGTCACAAACGGCCAGGGGAGGAAACAATGCTATGGGAATATCAGTTCTCAACTAGCAAGTACAACGACCTTCAGTCAGTAGCAGCATAGTGTGGCTACCATGCACAATGACCGACCAAAGTAGGCATATGTACTGCCTTTGACCAAAGAAATCCGCTGTGTGTGGTCAACGTTGACAACTCATCATACGAGTCACATATGGTCAAAGAGGGAAACAATGGTTTGGGAACACCAAGTATCAAATAGCAAGCACAAGGAGCTTCAATAAGTTGTGGCACGGTGTGGATACCATGCACGATGACCAACCAAAGTAGGCATATGTCACTGACCATGACCAAATACTGTCACTAAGTGTGGTAAACTTTGACAGCTCATAACACGAGTCACAACTGGTCAAAGTGGAAGATAATGGTCTATGATTAGTAGTTATCGACTAGAAAGTACAAATACCTTCAATAAGTAGTGGCACAGTGTGGCTACAATGCACAGTGACCAACCAAAGTATGCATATGTCACAGACCATGAACAAAGAATTTCACTTCATGTGGTCAATGTTGACAATTCACAACACGAGTCACAGATATTCAGAGGGGGTAACAATGGTTTGGGAACACTAGCTATCAACTAGAAAGAACAAATACCTTCAATACATAGTGACACGGCGTGGTAACCATGTACAGTGACAAACCAAAGTAGGCATATGTCACTAACCATGACCAAAAGAATTTCACAGTGCGTGGTCAACGTTGAAAACACATAACACGAGTCACAAATTGTCAGAGGGATAAACAATGGGTTGGGAACACTAGTTATCAACTAGCAAATACAGAAACCTTCAACAAGCTGTGGCACGGTATGGCTAGCGTGCACAGTGACCAACCAAATGATGCATACGTCTCTGTCTATGACCGAAGAAGTCCAGTATGTGTGGTCAATATTGACAACTCATAACACGAGTCACAAATGGTCAGACGTAGAGACAATTGTTTGGGAACCCTATGTATTGACTAGAAAGGACAAAGAACTTCAATACGTAGTGGCACGGTTTGGCTTATATGCACACCGAACAACCAAACTAGGCATATGTCACTGACCATGACCAGAGAATTTCAGTATGGGTGGTCCACGTTGACCAACCATAACGCGAGTCACAAACGGTCAGGGGAGGAAACAATGCTATGGGAATATCAGTTCTCAACTAGCAAGTACAACGACCTTCTGTCAGTAGTAGCACAGTGTGGCTACCATGCACAATGACCGACCAAAGTAGGCATACAAACTGCCTTTGACCAAAGAAATCTGCTGTGTGTGGTCAACATTGACAACTCATAATAGGAGTCAAAAATGGTCAGAGGGGGAGACAATGGCTTGGGAACACCAGGTATAAACTAGCAAGCACAAGGACCTTCAATAAGTTGTGGCACAGTGTGGATACCATGCACGATGACCAACCAAAGTAGGCATATGTCACTGACCATGACCAAATAATGTCACTAAGTGTGGTAAACTTTGACAACTCATAACACGAGTCACAAATGGTCAGGGTGGAAGATAATGGTTTGTGAATACTAGTTATCGACTAGTAAGTACAAATACCTTCAATATGTAGTGGCACAGTGTGGCTACAATGCACAGTGACCAACCAAAGTATGCATATGTCACTGACCATGAACAACAAGTGTCACTTCATGCGATCAACGTTGACAACTCACAACAGGAGTCACTGATAGTCAGAGGGGGGGAACAATGGTTTGGGAACACTAGGTATCAACTAGGAAGCACAAAGACCTTCAATACGTAGTGACATGGCGTGGTAACCACGTACAGTGACAAACCAAACTAGGCATATGTCACTAACCATGACCAAAGAATTTGAATATGGGTGGTCAACGTTCACAACCCATAACATGAGTCAAAAATGGCCAGAGGGGGAAAAAATGGTTTCAAAACACTATGTATCTTCTAGCAAGTACAAAGATCTTTTGTATGCATTGGCACGGTGTGGCTACCATGCACAATGACCTATCCAAGTAGGCTTACATCACTTCTCATGACCAAAGAAGTTTAGTGTGTGTGGTCAACATTCACAACTCATAATACAAGTCAAAAATAGGCAGAGGGAGAAACAATGGTTTGGGAATACTCGGTATCGACTAGCAAGTACAAAGACCTTCGATAAGTGGTGGCACGGTGTGGCTACCATGCACAATGACCAACCAAAGTATGCTCGTGTCACTGAATATCATAATAAGAGTTTCACGGTGTGTAGTCAACTTTCCTTCTTACGGCTGGTCAATCGGAGCAATGGATGAGAGGTTATTCAAGCTTGAAGTTGCAAAATTTGAAATTCCGTCTGCGTCAATTCTTTATGATTAAACTAACTTTGTTATCATTCATAAGTTTGAAAACTACCCTCTAATCTTACACCCCCTTATTTTATGGACTTTACCCATAGGAACCCTTATAATGTCATTTGGACATCACATGAACACCATGTGAGTTGGCTTAGTGCTTATACAGTTAGATTCTGGAGCGATAGGTCCTAGGTTTGAATCCTCGTACGCGCAATATAGAATAGGCTCGCGACCTTGCGGGGGGGGGG
>SZWC01002479.1:189037-213503 GCA_023375785.1 Penium margaritaceum | reverse complement strand
CAAGTGCAAAGACTTTCAACAAGTAGTGGAACGGTGTGGCTACCATGCACAATGACCAACCAGATTAGGCATGTGCCACTTACCATGACCAAATAATTTTACTATGTGATGTCAACGTTGACAACCCATAATATGGGTCACCAGTTGTCAGAGGGGAAAACAATGCTTTGGGAATACTAGATACCAACTAGCAAGTACAACGACCTTCAATCAGTAGTAGCACGGTGTGGCTTCCATGCACCGACCAAAGTAGGCATGTGTACTGCCTTTGACCAAAGAAATCCGCTGTGTGTGGTCAACGTTGACAACTCATTATACGAGTCCCAAATAGTCAGAGGGGGAAACAATTGTTTGGGAACACCAGGTATCAACTAGCAAGCACAATGACCTTCAATACGTTGTGGCACAGTGTGGAGACCATGCACGATGACCAACCAAGGTATGCATATGTCAATGGCCATGACCAAAGAATATCACCATGTGTGGTAAACTTTGACAACTCATAACACGAGTCACAAATGGTCAGAGTGGAAGACAATGGTTTGTGAATACTAGTTATCAAGTAGCAAGTATAAATACCTTCAATATGTAGTGGCACAGCGTGGCTACCATGCACAGTGACCAACGAAAGTATGCATATGTCACTGACCATGACCAACAAATTTCACTTCATGTGGTCAATGTTGACAACTCACAACATGAGTCACTGATAGTCAGAGGGGGGGAACAATGGTTTGGGAACACTATCTATCAAGTAGGAGGCACAAAGACCTCCAATACGTATTGACACGGCGTGGTAAGCACGTACAATGTCAAACCAAACTAGGCATATGTCACTAACCATGACCAAAGAATTTCAATATGGGTGGTCAACTTTGAAAACGCATAACACGAGTCACAAATGGTCAGAGGGGGGAACAATGGGTTGGGAACACTAGCTATCAACTAGCAAGTACAGAGACCTTCAACAAGCAGTGGCACGGTATGGCTAGCGTGCACAGTGACCAACCAAAGGATGCATACATCCCTGACTATGACCGAAGAAGTCCACTATGTGTGGTCAACATTGACAACTCATACCATGAGTCACAAATGGTCAGAGGGAGAGACAATGGTTTGGGAACCCTATGTATCGACTACATAACTTCAATACGTAGTGGCACGGTGTGGCTAATATGCACACCAAACAACCAAACTAGGCATATGTCACTGATCATGACCAGAGAATTTCAATATGGGTGGCCAACGTTGACCAACCATAACACGTCACAAACGGTTAGGAGAGGAAACAATGCTATGGGAATATCAGTTCTCAACTAGCAAGTACAACGACCTTCAGTCAGTAGTAGCACGGTGTGGCTACCATGCACAATGACCGACCAAAGTAGGCATATGTACTGCCTTTGACCAAAGAAATCCGCTGTGTGTGGTCAACGTTGACAACTCATCATACGAGTCACAAATGGTCAGAGAGGGAAACAATGGTTTGGAAACACCCAGTATCAAATAGCAAGCACAAGGGGCTTCAATAAGTTGTGGCACGGTGTGGATACCATGCACGATGACCAACCAAAGTAGGCATATGTCACTGACCATGACCAAATAATGTGACTAAGTGTGGTAAACTTTGACAACTCATAACACGAGTCACAAATGGTCAGGGTGGAAGATAATGGTTTGTAAATAATAGTTATTGGCTAGCAAGTACAAATACCTTCGATATGTAGTGGCACCGTGTGGCTACAATGCACAGTGACCAACCAAAGTATGCATATGTCACTGACCATGACGAAAGAATTTCACTTCATGTGGTCAATGTTGACAACTCAAAACAGGAGTCACAGATATTCAGAGGGGGTAACAATGGTTTGGGAACACTAGCTATCAACTAGAAAGCACTAAGACCTTCGATACGTAGTGACACGGCGTGGTAACCATGTACAGTGACAAACCAAAGTAGGCATATGTCACTAACCATGACCAAACGGATTTGACAGTGTGTGGTGAACATTGAAAACTCATAACATGAGTCACAAATGGTCCATGGGGGAAACCATGGGTTGGGAACACTAGTTTTTGTCAATGCGCCGGATAGCAACAGTCTAGAAAACGGGTCCCGACATGGGAGGCCGCCAACCGCTCTTGGTATTACAACCAAGATAACATATCACCCTCGAATGAGGGATCCACACTTTAGGTTCGTTTGGTTTGCATCCTCACGAAGTCCGCATGTTGGTCTTTAGTGTCTACCTTTGGTTGGACACTCTGTGAGGAGTCTCAAAGGGCAAGAACTGTAAATGGATGCATGCAAGGTAAAGGATTTTATACTTGCAGAGCTTTGCTAAAGCTTCTGCTTGTAGTGGCTCCACTGGAGCCAACCTCAACCTACAATCCTACTTGGCGCGTCCTTAGACCGCCAAGTGTCATCCTCAAGCCAGGCTTTTAGTAAGCTTCATAGAAGATTCCTGTCCCAGTTTTGGCCACAAAGAAAAATGTGGCTGTCGCGGGGCTTGAACCCGCGATCTCTCGTTTGAGACTCCGATGCCTATTCAACCATGCCAAAAAGGTATGTTTCCTATGATGAGCCACAGGGGACATACCCATTATGGGCAGTGCATTCCTGGCCCATCTCAGAACAGACCAAGGGGACGTACTCCACAGAGAAGTGCATGCCTTTTTTGTATGTGTAGCTAGCCAGCTAGGCAGTGGACAAGGTGCATACTATTTCAAAAAATATCTCCCTTACACCTCTGTCCATCTGGCGCTTACTGGGCTCCATCAATGCCTTGGGGCTCACCCTTCCTCTGCTGCACTCCTCATGCCGAATCCACGAATGCCTGCATAGTGCAAGTCGCTCTCCAGCGGCTTCGTCATGCAGTCAGCAAGCATGCTCTTTGTTGCGCAGTGCTGCAAGTCCACCACGTTCTTCATGACCAGGTCACGTGAGTAGTGGTAACGTATGTCGATGTGCTTCGTTCGCCGGGAGATGATCTCGTCTTCAGCCATTGAGATGGCACTCATGTTGTCCACATGTACGACCGTGGCATCCTTTTGTGGTACTGTCATTTTGCCAAGGAGGCTGTGCAGCCACTGAGTCTCTTTGCACAACTCAGACAGAGCAACATACTCTGCCTCAGCCGTGGACACAGAAACACAATCCTGCTTCCTGCTGGCCCATGAGATGGCAGCGCCATTCAAGATGCACATGTATCCAGAGGTGGATTTCCTGTCGTCAAGGTTTCCTCCCCAGTCAGCATCGGTGTAGCACTTCAGGCGAAGGGGTTCCGTTCCTTCTTGGCCTCCAAGGATGAGGCCCATGTGACGTGTCTTCTGCAGGTAGCGCAAGATGCGCTTGACTGCCTGCCAATTTTGTGACCAAAGGTTGGCCACGAATCTGCTCACTTGTCCCACAGCATAGCAGATGTCGGGACGAGTCCCTACCATGGTGTACATGATGCTACCCACGGCGGACTGGTAGGGGATGTCTTGCATCTCCCTTTGTTCTGCTTCGTTTCATGGCGACATGGAGGCCTTCAGCTTCCTATCGGTCGTCATTGGGGTGCTGACAGGTTTGCAGTCTTCCATGTGGTAGCGCTTCAGTACCTCACCGATGTATTTGGTTTGGTTGAGTACGATGGTGCCTGCTACTCGGTTGCGGTGGATGGCAATCCCGAGGTAGTACTCGAGAGGACCCATGTCCTTCATCTTGAACCTTTTGCTGAGGTCAGACTTCAGCTCATCCAGCAGCTTGACCGAAGACGAGCAGATGATCAGATCATCCACGTACAGCGCAACCAACATCAGCCCTCTCCCATCATCGCGCACGTACATGCTCGGGTCATTCTGGCAATGTGCGAAGGAGAGGCTGGTCATGAAACCGTCCATCTCTTTGTACCACATCTTTGGGGCCTGTTTCAGCCCGTAGAGCGCTTTCACCAACTTGGACACCTTGCCCTCAGGAGCTTCGACCCCTTCGGGCACCTCCATCAGCACTTCCTTGTCAAGCTTTCCATATAGAAAAGCTGTCCTGATGTCCATCTGGTGTATCTCCAGGTTCTTTGCGGCTGCAATGCCAAGGAGAGAGCGGATGGAGGCAAAGGTCACGACGGGCGCAAACGTCTCATCGTACTCAGAGCCCGGGCGTTGAGAGAACCCCTTAGCCACTACCCTTGTCTTGAACTTGTCGATGTTGCCGTCTTGCTTCTTCTTCACTCGGAGGACCCACTTGGATCCCACCACATGGGCCTTGTCGGGTCTATCCACCAGCACCCACGTGCCGTTCTCAGCAATGGACGCGAGCTCGCTGTCCACTGCCTCCTTCCATTTGGCCGCATCTGGGCCATTCATCGCCTCCACCGCTGTGGATGGCTCTCCCTGAGCCATGCACGACCAGCTAAGGCCAGTCCAATCATCCTCATACTGCAAAGGTGCTTTCTTTGGTCGCAAACTGCGTCGGGGTGCTGGTGCGGCTTCTTGCTTTGGTGCTAGTGCTTCCACAGGTGGTGGTTTGTCGTCGTCGTCGTCAGAAGAGTCGTCAGACTCCAAGTCAGACTCGGAAGCCCTGGACGCCTCGGTATCCGAGTCCATGTCAGATGCTGCATCATCCTTCGCAACATCTCTCCCATTCCTACCACCTGCTGGCAAAGCGAGCCAGTTGTCGGGCGCTTGGTCTCCGGACTCAAGCAAAACTATCCACTCTCCCACTTTGGGAGCGAGGATCGGGTCCAGCAGCTCTCCCCTTCCAAGGGTGCGTTCGTCAAACACGACGTCGCGGCTCCTCACGAGCTTGCCTGCTGCCTGGTCCCAAAGCCGATAGGCTTTGTGTGACGTGTCGTACCCAACCATGACGCACTTCCTCGAACGTGCGTCAAGCTTGCCTCCACCTTCTCCCGGCTGGATCTTCACCCATGCAGTTGACCCAAACACCTTCAGATGGGATGCGTTGGGTTTCTTTCCCGACCATGCTTCCTGTGGGGTCTTCAGCTGCTTGTCCTGCTCCTCTCCACGCTTCCGCAAGGCAGTTGCTGGTGTGAGATTCAAGAGGTAGCAGGCCATTGTTGTTGCTTCTGCCCAAAAGCGAGGTGGGAGCTTGGCGTCGAAGAGCATGCTTCGCACCATGCCGAGTAGGGTCTGGTTCATCCTCTCGGCAACGCCGTTGCTTTGGGGGTTGTATGGGGTGGTTTGCTCGTGACGGATGCCATGATGCTTGAGCCAAGGCTTGCATGCCTTGTACTCATCCCCGTTGTCACTTCGGAGCGTCTTCACCTTCTTGGATGTTTGCCGCTCCACCATGGCGACGAACTCGAGGAGCTTCTCCTTGACCTCTCCCTTTGTTTTGAGGAAGTAGATCCACAACTTGCGGCTGTGGTCATCAATGAAGGTCAGGAAGTACTTGCTTCCTCCGTTAGACGATGTGCGGAAGGGTCCACACACGTCACTATGTATCAGTTCCAAGACGTGCTCCGCTCGTTGACCTCCTCTCCCAAACGACTTCTTCTTTGCCTTCGCTTGGAGGCATGATTCACACAATGCACACCCTCCGCCATGCTTCATGGTGCACCCTTCCATTCCGCGGACTACCTCTTGCTCCTGTATCTTCTGCAGCGTGCTGTTGGCCACGTGGCCAAATCGCCGGTGCCACAGCTCAGCGTCAGTGTCCTTGGTTGATGTGGCGGCCGCAGCGGTCGCCGGCGGTGCATCTTTTGGCTCCGGTGCCACTGTCTTGATGGCACATTCGAGTCCCTCATCTGACGCCTTGGTGACTTTGGTTTGAAGTACGTAGAGGCCGTCGACTCTTGGAAATTGAAGCATGAGGTCGTCTTTGGTGTACAAAATCTGGATGTCCTCGTTTTTGAGGGCCACCGCTTCCTTGTTGGTGAACACCACCGTCATGTTGTTGTCGGTGATTTCTGAGACGGACAGCAAGTTGGTTGCGAAGGAGGGCATGTACACCACCTTTTGAAGGTTGACCACCTTCTCCACACCGTTCACATTGAACGTGATCACCTTGTCCCCTTCGCCCATGGCTTGGACAACGCCGCCGTTTGCACACTTGATGCGCATGACAGATTTGGCCATGGAGACAAATCCACCCTTCTCTTTTGATGAGTGGTGGTTGGTGCCCGAGTCAAGGGCGAATGCCCCGGGCCTAAGGATCACTGCGCCCTTCATGGGCAGCCCCCTAGCCATCATGTTGGTGAGCTCCTTCTTCTCCTTTCCACCTTTGTTCCCGCCTTCTTTCTTGGGACTACGGCAGTCCCTAGCCCAGTGCCCAGCCTTGCCACAGTTGTGACAGTTGCCGGACTTCTTGGAACTCTTCCCGCCACCATTGCCTTTCCCTCCACCACCAACACTTCCGCTGTTGCCTTGACTGGAGCGAGAGCTTGCACCATGTCCACCGAAGCGAGAGGCATAGGCTGAGATATTTGCCTCACTACCACTGCGTCGCATGGACTCGTTGCGGACATGTTTGGCGACAGCCGCGTACGTCAGATCTGCCTCTTTCCAACCACCAAATACGGTGATCAAGGACCCCCAACTTTCCGGCAGCGCCATTAGAAGGATCATGGCACGCATGTTGGAGTCGAGCTTCCATTCCATTTGCTGGACCTCTTGCAGCACGTTGTCGAACGACTGCAAAAATGCGGGTATCGATTCTCCTTTGCTCACCCTCACCGACATCAACCGTTGGAAGATGAAGAGTCGGTTTGCTAGGGCATTCGATTGATGCACGCGTGAGAGCTTTGCGTAGGCCTCGGCAGCCAACGTGCATCCTGTGATGTGGGAGTGTTGAGTCTCGTTGATGGACGTCACAAGAATGGCGAGAGCCATGTTGTTTTTCATCGTCCATGCTGCAAGGTCAGCCGCATGCGTCGTCACGGTCGCATCGGCGGGTGCTTTCTTGATCCCTTTTAGGATGTCGAGGTAGCCACGCACGTTCATGACAATCTCAAATTGCCATTTCCACAAGGGAAAACCTGTCCTCGTGAATTTGGACATACCCGCCTCAAGGCGGGCTGGAGTCGGATCCGCCATTTTTGGCGGTTGCTCGTCTTCTCTGCTTCGCTGCTACTCTGCTTCGTTGAGGCCAATGAGGCTGATGAGGCTGCTGACTATGACCGTTGTCAAAGGTGCATTCGGTTCCGTTGCATACCCCTCCAGCTGATGATCGCCTAAGGCGATGGTGCCATCGTGCGGGAACGGACTCGGGGTCGTACCACCTTCTAAAAAGGGGTAGAGCTTAATCCCGTTGGGGCTCGAGGGTCTTGTCCAACATGGACAGAGCTGTTCCTCGTCCCCTAGTCCGCCACGTGCGCGCACCCTACCTGAAGAAGCCGATGGAGCCGATGGAGCAGATGGAGCCGTCCGATGGTCGTGTCTCTGTTGTACCTGTGCACCCTGCAAGACCACGCGCTAGTCGGTCTTGAAAGCGTGCCTTAGAACCAGAAGTGTGGACCCATAACCCTTTGTCAATGCGCCGGATAGCAACGGTCTAGGAAACGGGTCCCGACATGGGAGGCCGCCAACCGCTCTTGGTATTGCAACCAAGATAACATATCACCCTTGAACAGGGGATCCACACTTTAGGTTCGTTTGGTTTGCATCCTCACGAAGTCCGCATGTTGGTCTTTAGTGTCTACCTTTGGTTGGACACTCTGTGAGGAGTCTCAAAGGGCAAGAACTGTAAATGGATACATGCAAGGTACAGGCTTTTATACTTGCAGAGCTTTGCTCAGGCTTCTGCTTGTAGTGGCTCCACTGGAGCCAACCTCAACATACAATCCTAGTTGGCGCGTCCTTAGACCGCCAAGTGTCATCCTCAAGCCAGGCTTTTAGTAAGCTTCATAGAAGCTTCCTGTCCCAGTTTTGGCCACAAAGAAAAATGTGGCCGTCGCGGGGTTTGAACCCGCGATCTCTCGTTTGAGACTCCGATGCCTATTCAACCATGCCAAAAAGGTATGGTTCCTATGATGAGCCAGAGGGGACATACCCATTATGGGCAGTGCATTCCTGGCCCATCTCAGAACAGACCAAGGGGACGTACTCCACAGAGCAGTGCATGCCTTGTCTGTATGTGTAGCTAGCCAGCTAGACAGTGGACAAGGTGCATACTATTTAAACAGTTTTCAACTAGCAAATAGAAAGATTTCCAGCAAGTAGTGGCACGGTGTGGCTAGCGTGCACAGTGGAAAACCAAAGGATGCATATGTCACTGACTATGACCGAAGAAGTCCACTGTGTATGGTCAACATTGACAACTCATAACACGAGTCACAAATGGTCTGAGGGAGAAGCAATGGTTTGAGAACCCTATGTATCGACTAGAAAGGACAAGGAACTGCAATACGTAGTGGCACGTTGTGGCTAATATGCACACCGAACAACCAAACTAGGCATATGTCACTGAACATGACCAGTGAATTTCAATATGGGTGGTCAACGTTGACCAACCATAACACGAGTCACAAACGGTCAGGGGAGGAAACAATGCCATGGGAATATCAGTTCTCAACTAGCAAGTAGAACGACCTTCAGTCAGTAGTAGCACAGTGTGGCTACCATGCACAATGACTGACCAAAGTAGGCATATGTACTGCCTTTGACCAAAGAAATCCGATGTGTGTGGTTAACATTGACAACTCATCATACGAGTCACAAATGGTCAGAGAGGGAAACAATGGTTTGGGAACACCAAGTATCAAATAGCAAGCACAAGGAGCTTCAATACGTTGTGGATACTATGCACGATGACCAACCAAAGGAGGCATATGTCACTGACCATGACCAAATAATGTCACAAAGTGTGGTAAACGTTGACAAGTCATAACACGAGTCACAACTGGTCAGAGTGGAAGATAATGGTTTATGAATACTAGTTATCGACTAGCAAGTACACATACCTCCAATATGTAGTGGCACAGTGTGGCTACAATGCACAGTGACCAACCAAAGTATGCATATGTCACAGACCATGAACAAAGAATTTCACTTCATGTGGTTAATATTGACAACTCACAACACGAGTCACAGATATTCAGAAGGGGTAACAATGGTTTGGGAACACTAGCTATCAAATAGAAAGAACAAATACCTTCAATACGTAGTGACACGGCGTGGTAATGATGTACAGTGACAAACCAAAGTAGGCATATGTCACTAACCATGACCAAACGAATTTCACAGTGCGTGGTCAACATTGAAAACGCATAACACGAGTTACAAATGGTCAGAGGGGGAAACAATGGATTGGGAACACTCGTCATCAACTAGCAAGTACAAAGACCTTCAACAAGCTGTGGCACGGTATGGCTAGCGTGCACAGTGACCAACCAAAGGATGCATACGTCACTGACTATGACCGAAGAAGTCCACTATGTGTGGTCAACATTGACAACTCATAACACGAGTCACAAATGGTCAGAGGGAGAGACAATTGTTTGGGAACCCTATGTATCGACTAGAAAGGACAAAGAACTTCAATACATAGTGGCACGGTGAGGCTATTATGCACACCAAACAACAAAAGTAGGCATATGTCACTAACCATGACCAAACGAATTTCACAGTGCGTGGTCAACATTGAAAACGCATAACACGAGTTACAAATGGTCAGAGGGGGAAACAATGGATTGGGAACACTCGTCATCAACTAGCAAGTACAAAGACCTTCAACAAGCTGTGGCACGGTATGGCTAGCGTGCACAGTGACCAACCAAAGGATGCATACGTCACTGACTATGACCGAAGAAGTCCACTATGTGTGGTCAACATTGACAACTCATAACACGAGTCACAAATGGTCAGAGGGAGAGACAATTGTTTGGGAACCCTATGTATCGACTAGAAAGGACAAAGAACTTCAATACATAGTGGCACGGTGAGGCTAATATGCACACCGAACAACCAAACTAGGCATATGTCACTGACCAGAGAATTTCAATATGGGTGGTCAACGTTGACCGACCAAAACACGAGTCACAAACGGTCAGGGGAGGAAACAATGCTATGGGAATATCAGTTCTCAACTAGCAAGTACAGCGACCTTCAGTCAGTAGTAGCACAGTGTGGCTACCATGCACAATGACCGACCAAAGTAGGCATATGTACTGCCTTTGACCAAAGAAATCCGCCGTGTGTGGTCAACGTTGACAAATCATAATAGGAGTCACAAATGGTCAGTAGGGGAGACAATGGTTTGGGAAAACCAGGTATCAACCAGCAAGCACAAGGAGCTTCAATAAGTTGTGGCACGGTGTGGATACCATGCACGATGATCAACCAAAGAAGGCATATGTCACTGACCATGACCAAATAATGTCACTAAGTGTGGTAAACTTTGACCACTCATAACACGAGTAACAAATGGTCAGGGTGGAAGATAATGGTTTGTGAATACTAGTTATCGACTAGCAAGTACAAATACCTTCAATATGTAGTGGCACAGCGTGGCTACAATGCACAGTGACCAACCAAAGTATGCATGTGTCACTGACCATGACCAACAAAATTCACTTCATGTGGTCAACGTTGAAAACTCACAACACGAGTCACTGATAGTCAGAGGGGGGGAACAATGGTTTGGGAACACTAGCTATCAACTAGGAAGCACAAAGACCTTCAATACGTAGTAACATGGCGTGGTAACCACGTACAGTGACAAACCAAACTAGGCATCTGTCACTAACCATGACCAAAGAATTTCAATGTGGGTGGTCAACGTTCACAACCCATAACATGAGTCACAAATGGTCAGAGGGGGAAACAATGGGTTGGGAAATCTACTTATCAACTAGCAAGTACAAAGACCTTCAACGAGCTGTGGCACGGTATGGCTAGCGTGCACAGTGACCAACCAAAGGATGCATACGTCACTGAATATGACCGAAGAAGTCCACTATGTGTGGTCAACATTGACAACTCATAACACGAGTCACAATGGTCAGAGGGAGAGACAATTGTTTGGGAACCCTATGTATCGACTAGAAAGGACAAAGAACTTCAATACATGGTGGCACGGTGTGGCTAATATGCACACTGAACAACCAAACTAGGCATATGTCACCGACCATGACCAGAGAATTTCAAGATGGGTGGTCAACGTTGACCAACCATAACACGAGTCACAAATGGTCAGGGGAGGAAACAATGCTATGGGAATATCAGTTCTCAACTAGCAAGAACAACGACCTTCAGTAAGTAGTAGCACAGTGTGCCTACCATGCACAATGACCGACCAAAGTAGGCATATGTACTGCCTCTGACCAAAGAAATCCGCTGTGTGTAGTCAACGTTGACACCTCATAATAGGAGTCACAAATGGTCAGAGGGGGAGACAATGGTCTGGGAACACCAGGTATCAACTAGCAAGCACAAGGGCCTTCAATACGTTGTGGCACGGTGTGGATACCATGCACGATGACCGACCAAAGTAGGCATGTGTACTGCCTTAACCCAAACAAATCTGCTATGTGTGGTCAACATTGACAACTCATAATACGAGTCCCAAATAGTCAGAGGGGGAAACAATTGTTTGGGAACACCAGGTGTCAACTAGCAAGAACAATGACCTTCAATACGTCGTGGCACGGTGTGGAGACCATGCACGATGACCAACCAAGGTATGCATATGTCACAAGCCATGACCAAAGAATCTCACCATGTGTGGTAAACTTTGACAACTCATAACACGAGTCACAAATGGTCAGAGTGGAAGACAATGGTTTCTGAATACTAGTTATCGAGGAACAAGTATAAATACCTTCAATATGTAGTGGCACAGCGTGGCTACCATGCACAGTGACCAACCAAAGTATGCATATGTCACTAACCATGACCAACGAATTCCACTTTATGTGGTCAGCATTGACAACTCACAACACGAGTCATAGATAGTCAAAGGGGGGTAACAATGGTTTGGGAACACTAGATATCAACTAGAAAGCACAAACACCTTCAATACGCAGTGACACGTTGTGGTAACCATGTACAGTGACAATCCAAAGTAGGCATATGTCACTAACCATGACCAAAATAATTTCACAGTGTATGGTCAACGTTGAAAACGCATAACACGAGTCACAAATGGTCAGAGTCGGAAAAAATGGGTTGGGAACACTAGTTATCAACTAGCAAGTACAAAGACCTTCAACAAGCAGTGGCACGGTATGGCTAGCGTGCACAGTGACCAACCAAAGGATGCATACGTCACCGGCTATGACTGAAGAAGTCCACTATGTGTGGTCAACATTGACAACTCATACCATGAGTCACAAATGGTCAGAGGGAGAGACAATGGGTTGGGAACCCTATGTATCAACTAAGAAAGGACAAAGAACTTCAATAAGTAGTGGCACGGTGTGGCTAATATGCACACCAAACAACCAAACTAGGCATATGTCACTGATCATGACCAGAGAATTTCAATATGGGTGGCCAACGTTGACCAACCATAACACGAGTCACAAACGGTCAGGAGAGGAAACAATGCCATGGGAATATCAGTTCTCAAATAGCAAGTTCAACGACCTTCAGTCAGTAGTAGCACGGTGTGGCTACCATGCACAATAACCGACCAAAGTAGGCATATGTACTGCCTTTGACCAAAGGAATCCACTGTGTGTGGTCAACGTTGACAACTCATAATACGAGTTACAAATGGTCAGAGAGGGAAACAATGGTTTGGGAATACCAAGTATCAAATGGAAAGCACAAGGGGCTTCAATAAGTTGTGGCACGGTGTGGATACCATGCACGATGACCAACCAAAGTAGGCATATGTCACTCACCATGACCAAATAATGTCACTAAGTGTGGTAAACTTTGACAACTCATAACACGAGTCACAAATGGTCAGGGTGGAAGATAATGGTTTGTGAATACTAGTTATCGACTAGCAAGTACAAATACCTTCAATATGTAGTGGCACAGTGTGGCTACAATGCACAGTGACCAACCAAAGTATGCATATGTCACTGACCACGACGAAAGAAGTTCACTTCATGTGGTCAATGTTGACAACTCACAACACGAGTCACAGATATTAAGAGGGGGTAACAATGGTTTGGGAACACTAGCTATCAACTAGAAATCACTAAGATCTTCGATACGTAGTGACACGGGGTGGTAACCATGTACAGTGACAAACCAAAGTAGGCATATGTCACTAACCATGACCAAACGGATTTGACAGTGTGTGGTGAACGTTGAAATCTCATAACATGAGTCACAAATGGTCCGTGGGGGAAGCCATGGGTTGGGAACACTAGTTATGAACTAGAAGTAGAAATATTTCTAACAAGTAGTGGCACGGTGTGGCTAGCGTACACAGTGACCAACCAAAGGATGCATATGTCACTTACTATGACCGAAGAAGTCCACTATGTATGGTCAACATTGACAACTCATAACACGAGTCACAGATGGTCAAAGGGAGAGGCAATGGTTTGAAAACCCTATGTATCTACTTGAAAGGACAAAGAACTGCAATGCGTAGTGGCATATTGAGGCTAATATGCACACCAAACAACCAAACTAGGCATATGTCACTTAACATGACCAGTGAATTTCAATATGGGTGGTCAACGTTGACCAACCATAAAACGAGTCAAAAACGGTCAGGGGAGGAAACAATGCTATGAGAATATCAGTTCTCAACTAGCAAGTACAACGACCTTCAGTCAGTAGTAGCACAGTGTGGCTACCATGCACAATGAACGACCAAATTAGGCATATGTACTGCCTTTGACCAAAGAAATCCGCTGTGTGTGGTCAACGTTGACAACTCATCATACAAGTCACAAATGGTCAGAGAGGGAAACAATGGTTTGGGAACACCAAGTATCAAATAGCAAGCACAAGGAGCTTCAATACGTTGTGGCACGGTGTGGATACCGTGCACGATGACCAACCAAGTAGGCATATGTCACTGACCATGACCAAATAATGTCACTACGTGTGGTAAACGTTCACAACTCATAACACGAGTCACAACTGGTCAGAGTAGAAGATAATGGTTTATGAATACTAGTTATCGACTAGCAAGTACAAATAACTTCAATATGTAGTGGCACAGTGTGCCTACAATGCACAGTGACCAACCAAAGTATGCATATGTCACAGACCATGAACAAAGAATGTCACTTCATGTGGTCAATGTTGACAACTCGCAACACGAGTCACAGATATTCAGAGGGGGTAACAATGGTTTGGGAACACTAGCTATCAACTAGAAAGCACAAATACCTTCAATACGTAGTGACAAGGCATGGTAACCATGTACAGTGACAAACCAAAGTAGGCATATGTCACTAACCATGACCAAACGAATTTCACAGTGCGCGGTCAACGTTGAAAACGCATAACACGAGTCACAAATGGTCAGAGGAGGAAACAATGGGTTGGGAATACTAGTTATCAACTAGCAAGTACAAAGACCTTCAACAAGCTGTGGCACGGTATGGCTAGCGTGCACAGTGACCAACCAAAGGATGCATACGTCACTGACTATGACCGAAGAAGTCCACTATGTGTGGTCAACATTGACAACTCAAAACACGAGTCACAAATGGTCAGAGGGAGAGACAATTGTTTCGGAACCCTATGTATCGACTAGAATGGATAAAGAACTTCAATACGTAGTGGCCAGTGAGGCTAATATGCACACCAAACAACAAAAATAGGCATATGTCACTGACCATGACCAGAGAATTTCAATATGGGTGGTCAACGTTGACCAACTATAACACGAGTCACAAACGGTCAGGGGAGGAAACAATGCTATGTGAATATCAGTTCTCAACTAGCAAGTACAACAACCTTCAGTCAGTAGTAGCACAGTGTGGCTACCATGCACAATGACCGACCAAATTAGGCATATGTACTGCCTTTGACCAAAGAAATCCGCTGTGTGTGGTCAACGTTGACAACTCATT
This sequence comes from Penium margaritaceum, assembly GCA_023375785.1. NCBI lineage: Eukaryota > Viridiplantae > Streptophyta > Zygnematophyceae > Desmidiales > Peniaceae > Penium > Penium margaritaceum. The sequence goes on along the minus strand of SZWC01002479.1, from coordinate 198,573 downwards.
ATACGAGTCACAAATGGTCAGAGAGGGAAACAATGGTTTGGGAACACCAAGTATCAAATAGCAAGCACAAGGAGCTCTAATACTTTGTGGCACGGTGTGGATACCGTGCACCATGACCAACCAAAGTAGGCATATGTGACTGACCATGACCAAATAATGTCACTAAGTGTGGTAAACTTTGACAACTCATAACACGAGTCACAACTGGTCAGAGTGGAAGATAATGGTTTATGAATACTAGTTATCGACTAGCAAGTACAAATACCTTCAATATGTAGTGGCACAGTGTGGCTACAATGCACAGTGACCAACCAAAGTATGCATATGTCACTGACCATGACCAACAAATTTCACTTCATGTGGTCAACGTTGACAACTCACAACACGAGTCACTGATAGTCATAGGGGGGGAACAATGGTTTGGGAACACTAGCTATCAACTAGGAAGCACAAAGACCTTCAATACGTAGTGACACGGCGTGGTAACCACGTACAGTGAGAAACCAAACTAGGCACATGTCACTAACCATGACCAAAGAATTTCAATATGGGTGGTCAACGTTCACAACCCATAACATGAGTCACAAATGGTCAGAGGGGGGACAATGGGTTGGGAACACTAGTTATCAACTAGCAAGTACAAAGACCTTCAACAAGTTGTGGCACGGTATGGCTAGCGTGCACAGTGACCAACCAAAGGATGCATACGTCACTGACTATGACCGAAGAAGTCCACTATGTGTGGTCAACATTGACAACTTGTAACACGAGTCACAAATGGTCAGAGGGAGAGACAATTGTTTGGGAACCCTATGTATCGACTAGAAAGGACAAATAACTTCAATACGTAGTGGCATGGTGTGGCTAACATGGACACCGAACAACCAAACTAGGCATATGTCACTGACCATGACCAGAGAATTTCAATATGGGTGGTCAACGTTGACCAACCATAACATGAGTCACAAACGGTCAGGGGAGGAAACAATGCTATGGGAATATCAGTTCTCAACTAGCAAGTACAAGGGCCTTCAGTCAGTAGTAGCACAGTCTGGCTACCATGCACAATGACCGACCAAAGTAGGCATATGTACTGCCTTTGACCAAAGAAATCCGCTGTGTGTGGTCAACCTTCACACCTCATAATAGGAGTCACAAATGGTCAGAGGGGAAGAAAATTGGTTGGGAACACCCAGGTATCAACTAGCAAGCACAAGGACCTTCAATAAGTTGTGGCACGGTGTGGATACCATGCACGATGACCAACCAAAGTAGGCATATGTCACCGACCATGATTAAATAATGTCACTAGGTGTGGTAAACTTTGACAACTCATAACACGAGTCACAAATGGTCAGGGTGGAAGATAATGGTTTGTGAATATTAGTTATCGACTAGCAAGTACAAATACCTTCAATATGTAGTGGCACAGTGTGGCTACAATGCACAGTGACCAACCAAAGTATGCATATGTCACTGACCATGACCAACAAATTTCACTTCATGTGGTCAACGTTGACAACTCACAACACGAGTCACTGATAGTCAGANGTTGTGGCACGGTGTGGATACCATGCACGATGACCAACCAAAGTAGGCATATGTCACTGACCATGACCAAATAATGTCACTAAGTGTGGTAAACTTTGACAACTCATAACACGAGTCACAAATGGTCAGGGTGGAAGATAATGGTTTGTGAATATTAGTTATCGACTAGCAAGTACAAATACCTTCAATATGTAGTGGCACAGTGTGGCTACAATGCACAGTGACCAACCAAAGTATGCATATGTCACTGACCATGACCAACAAATTTCACTTCATGTGGTCAACGTGGACAACTCACAACACGAGTCACTGATAGTCACAGGGGGGGAACAATGGTTTGGGAACATTAGCTATCAACTAGGAAGCACAAAGACCTTCAATACGTAGTGACACAGCGTGGTAACCACGTACAGTGAGAAACCAAACTAGGCACATGTCACTAACCATGACCAAAGAATTTCAATATGGGTGGTCAACGTTCATAACCCATAACATGAGTCACAAATGGTCAGAGGGGGAAAAAATGGTTTCGAAACACTATGTATCTTCTAGCAAGTACAAAGATCTTTCGTATGTATTGGCACGGTGTGGCTACCGTGCACAATGACCTATCCAAGTTGGCATACATCACTGCTCATGACCAAAGAAGTTTAGTGTGTGTGGTCAACACTCATAACTCGTAATACAAGTCAAAAATGGGCAGAGGGAGAAACAATGGTTTGGGAATACTCGGTATCGACTAGGAAGTACAAAGACCTTCGATAAGTGGTGGCACAGTGTGGCTACCATGCACAATGACCAACCAAAGTATGCTTGTGTCACTGAATATCATAAATAGAGTTTAACTGTGTGTAGTCAACTTTCCTTCTTACGGCTGGTCAATCGGAGCAATGGATGAGAGGTTATTCAAGCTCGAAGTTGCAAAATTTGAAATTCTGTCTGCGTCTTAGTTTTATGATTAAACTAACTTTGTTATCATTCATAATTTTTAAAACTACCCTCTAATCTTTCACCCTTTATTTTATGCCCTTTACCCATAGGAACCCTTATAATGTCATTTGGACATCACATGAACACCGTGTGAATTGGCTTAGTGCTTATGGAGTTAGATTCTGGAGCGATAGGTCATGGGTTTGAACCCTCGTACGCGCAATGTATAATAGGCTCGTGACCTGGGGGGGGGGCGGCCGTGTTGTGATACCTCAACTCTACCTTCGAGCCTAAGCCGTGGGGGGATAGGGAGGGTGTCATAATGCGGTCGCAAATCTGCCTTCCAGGTCGTCCACGGAACATCCCTCTCGGGGGTCGGGAGGGAGTATTCCAGTGAAGGCACCTACGCGTAACAAATCAACAAAAACTGACCTGGTGTCAAAGGGAGAAACCTTTTGCTATTTATTGACTAGCAAGTGAAAATGCTTTCAACAAGTAGTCGAACGGTGTGGCTACCATGCACAATGACCAACCAGATTAGGCATGTGCCACTTACCATGACCAAATAATTTTACTATGTGATGTCAACGTTGACAACCCATAATATGGATCACGAGTTGTCAGAGGGGGAAGAAATGGTTTGGGAATACTAGATACCAACTAGCAAGTACAACGACCTTCAATCAGTAGTAGTAGTACGGTGTGGCTACCATGCACAATGACCGACCAAAGTAGGCATGTTTACTGCCTTTGACCAAAGAAATCCGCTGTGTGTGGTCAACGTTGACAACTCATAATACTAGTCCCAAATAGTCAGAGGGGGAAACAATTTTTTGGGAACACCAGGTATCAACTAGCAAGCACAATGACCTTCAATACGTTGTGGCACGGTGTGGAGACCATGCACGATGACCAACCAAGGTATGCATATGCCACTGGCCATGACTAAAGAATATCACCATGTGTGGTAAACATTGACAACTCATAACACGAGTAACGAATGGTCAGAGTGGAAGACAATGGTTTGTGAATACTAGTTATCGAGTAGCAAGTATAAATACCTTGAATATGTAGTGGCACAGCGTGGCTACCATGCACAGTGACCAACCAAAGTATGCATATGTCACTGACCATGACCAACGAATTTCACTTCATGTGGTATGCGTTGACAACTCACAACACGAGTCACAGATAGTCAAAGGGGGGTAACAATGGTTTGGGAACACTAGCTATCAAATAAAAAGCACAAATACCTTCAATACGTAGTGACACAGCGTGGCAACCATGTACAGTGACAAACCAAAGTAGGCATATGTCACTAACCATGACCAAAAGAATTTCACAGTACGTGGTCAAAGTTGAAAACACATAACTTGAGTCAGAAATGGTCAGAGGGGGAAACAATGGGTTGGGAACACTAGTTATCAACTAGCAAGTACAAAGACCTTCAACAAGCTGTGGCACGGTATGGCTAGCGTGCCCAGTGACCAACCAAAGGATGCATATGTCACTGACTATGACCGAAGAAGTCCACTATGTGTGGTCAACATTGACAACTCATAACACGAGTCACAAATGGTCAGAGGGAGAGACAATTGTTTGGGAACCCTATGTATCGACTACACAGGACAAAGAACTTCAATACGTAATGGCACGGTGTGGCTAATATGCACACCGAACAACCAAACTAGGCATATGTCACTGACCATGACCAGAGAATTTCAATATGGTTGGTCAACGTTGACCAACCATAACACGAGTCACAAACGGTCAGGGGAGGAAACAATGCTATGGGAAAATCAGTTCTCAACTGGCAAGTACAACGACCTTCACTCAGTAGTATTACAGTGTGGCTACCATGCACAATGACCGCCCAAAGTAGGCATATGTAATGCCTTTGACCAAAGAAATCCGCTGTGTGTGGTCAACGTTGACAACTCATAATAGGAGTCACAAATGGTCAGAGGGGGAGACAATAGTTTGGGAACACCAGGTTTCAACTAGCAAGCACAAGGACCTTCAATAAGTTGTGGCACGGTGTGGATACCATGCACGATGACCAACGAAAGTAGGCATATGTTACTGACCATGACCAAATAATGTCACTAAGTGTGGTAAACTTTGACAACTCATAACACGAGTCACAAATGGTCAGGGTGGAAGATAATGGTTCGTGAATATTAGTTATCCACTAGCAAGTACAAATACCTTCAATATGTAGTTGCACAGTGTGGCTCCAATGCACAGTGACCAACCAAAGTATGCATATGTCACTGACCATGACCAACAAATCTAACTTCATGTGGTCAACGTTGACAACTCACAACACGAGTCACTGATAGTCAGAGGGGGGGAACAATGGTTTGGGAACTCTAACTATCAAATAGGAAGCACAAAGACCTTCAATACGTAGTGACACGGCGTGGTAACCACGTACAGTGACAACCCATAACATGAGTCACAAATGGTCAGAGGGGGAAAAAATGGTTTCAAAACACTATGTATCTTCTAGCAAGTACAAAGATCTTTCGTATGTATTGGCATGGTGTGGCTACTGTGCACAATGACCTATCCAAGTAGGCATACATCACTGCTCATGACCAAAGATGTTTAGTGTGTGTGGTCAACGATGTCAACTCATAATACAAGTCAAAAATAGGCAGAGGGAGAAACAATGGTTTGGGAATACTCGGTATCGACTAGCAAGTACAAAGACCTTGGATAAGTGGTGGCACGGTGTGGCTACCATGCACTTTGACCAACCAAAGTATGCTTGTGTCACTGAATATCATGAAAAGAGTTTCACTGTGTGTAGTCAACTTTCCTTCTTACGGCTGGTCAATCGGAGCAATGGATGAGAGGTTATTCAAGCTCGAAGTTGCAGAATTTGAAATTCTGTCTGCGTCAACTTTTTATGATTAAACTTTGTTATCATTCATAATTTTGAAAACTATCCTCTAATCTTACACCCCCTTATTTTATGCCCTTTACCCATAGGAACCCTTATAATGTCATTTGGACATCACATGATCACCATGTGAGTTGGCTTAGTACTTATAGAGTTGGATTCTGAAGCAATAGGTCATGGGTTTGAACCCTCGTACGCGCAATATAGAATAGGCTCGGGACCTGGGGGGCGGGGGGGCGGCCGTGTTGTGATACCTCAACTCTACTTTCGAGCCTAAGCCGTGGGGGGGGTAGGGGGGTGTCATAATGCGGTCGCAAATCTGTCCTCCTGGTCGTCCACGGAACATCCCTCGAGGGGGGTGGGAGGGAGTATTCCAGTGAAGGCACCTACGCGTAACAAATCAACAAAAACCGACCTGGTGTCAAAGGGAGAAACCTTTTGCTATTTATTGACTAGCAAGTGTAAAGACTTTCAACAAGTAGTGGAACGGTGTGGCTACCATGCACAATGACCAACCACATTAGGCATGTGCCACTTACCATGACCAAATAATTTTAATATGTGATGTCAACGTTGACAACCCATAATATGGGTCACGAGTTGTCAGAGGGGGAAACAATGGTTTGGGAATACTAGATACCAACTAGCAAGTACAACAACCTTCAATCAGTAGTAGCACGGTGTGGCTACCATGCACAATGACCGACCAAAGTAGGCATGTGTACTGCCTTTGACCAAAGAAATCCGCTGTGTGTGGTCAACGTTGACAACTCATAATACGAGTCCAAAATAGTCAGAGGGGGAAACAATTGTTTGGGAACACCAGGTATCAACTAGCAAGCACAATGACCTTCAATACGTTGTGGCACGGTGTGGAGACCATGCACGATGACCAACCAAGGTATGCATATGCCACTGGCCATGACCAAAGAATATCACCATGTGTGGTAAACTTTGACAACTCATAACACGAGTCAAAAATGGTCAGAGTGGAAGACAATGATTTGTGAATACAAGTTATTGAGTAGCAAGTAAAAATACCTTCAATATGTAGTGGCACAGCGTGGCTACCATGCACAGTGACCAACCAAAGTATGCATATGTCACCGACCATGACCAACGAATTTCACTTCATGTGGTCAGCGTTGACAACTCACAACACGAGTCACTGATATTCAAAGGGGGGTAACAATGGTTTGGGAACACTAGCTATTAACTAGAAAGCAAATATACCTTCAATATGTAGTGACACGGCGTGGTAACCATGTACAGTGACAAACCAAAGTAGGCATATGTCACTAACCATGACCAAAATAATTTCACAATGTGTGGTCAACGTTGAAAATGCATAACACGAGTCACAAATGGTCAGAGGGGGAAACAATAGGTTGGGAACACTAGTAATCAACTAGCAAGTACAAAGACCTTCAACAAGCTGTGGTAGGGTATGGCTAGCGTGCGGAGTGACCAACCAAAGGATGCATACGTCACTGACTATGACCGAAGAAGTCCACTATGTGTGGTCAACATTGACAACTCATAACACGAGTCACAGATGGTCAGAGGGAGAGACAATGGTTTGAGAATCCTATGTATTGACTAGAAAGGACAAAGAACTGCAATACGTAGTGGCAAGTTGTGGCTAATATCCACACTGAACAACCAAACTAGGCATATGTCACTGATCATGACCAGTGAATTTCAATATGGGTGGTCAACGTTGACCAACCATAACAAGAGTCACAAACGGTCAGGGGGGGAAACAATGCTATGGGAATATCAATTCTCAACTAGCAAGTACAATGACCTTCAGTCAGTAGTAGCAAAGTGTGGCTACCATGCACAATGACCGACCAGAGTAGGCATATGTACTGCCTTTGACCAAAGAAATCCGCTGGGTGTGGTCAACGTTGACAACTCATCATACGAGTCACAAATGGTCACAAAGGGAAACAATGGTTTGGGAACAACAAGTATCAAATAGCAAGCACAAGGAGCTTCAATACGTTGTGGCACGGTGTGGATACCATGCACGATGACCAACCAAAGTAGGCATATGTCACTGACCATGACCAAATAATGTCACTAAGTGTGGTAAACTTTGACAACTAATAACACGAGTCACAACTGGTCAGAGTGGAAGATAATGGTTTATGAATACTAGTTATCAACTAGCAAGTACAAATACTCTCAATATGTAGTGGCAGAGTGTGGCTACAATGCATAGTGACCAACCAAAGTATGCATATGTCACAGACCATGAACAAAGAATTTCACTTCATGTGGGCAGCGTTGACAACTCACAACACGAGTCACAGATATTCAGAGGGGATAACAATGGTTTTGGAACACTAGCTATGAACTAGAAAGCACAAATACTTTCAATACATAGTGACACGGCATGGTAACGATGTACAGTGACAAACCAAAGTAGGCATATGTCACTAGCCATGACCAAACGAATTTCACAGTGCGTGGTCAACGTTGAAAACGCATAACACGAGTCACAAATGGTCAGAGGAAAAGACAATTGTTTGGGAACCCTATGTTTCGACTAGACAGGACAAATAACTTCAATACGTAGTGGCACGGTGTGGCTAATATGCACACCGAACAACCAAACTAGGCATATGTCACTGACCATGACCAGAGAATTTCAATATGGGTGGTCAACGTTGACCAACCATAACACGAGTCACAAACGGCCTGGGGAGGAAACAATGCTATGGGAATATCAGTTCTCAACTGGCAAGTACAACGACCTTCAGTCAGTAGTAGCACAGTGTGGCTACCATGCACAATGACCGACCAAAGTAGGCATATGTACTGCCTTTGACCAAATAAATCCGATGTGTGTGGTCAACGTTGACAACTCATAATCGGAGTCACAAATGGTCAGAGGGGGAGACAATGGTTTGGGAACACCAGGTATCAACTAGCAAGCACAAGGACCTTCAATAAGTTGTGACACGGTGTGGATACCATGCTCGATGACCAACCAAAGTAGGCATATGTCACTGACCATGACCAAATAATGTCACTAAGTGTGGGAAACTTTGAAAACTCGTAACACGAGTCACAAATGGTCAGGGTGGAAGATAATGGTTTGTGAATACTAGATATCGACTAGCAAGTACAAATACCTTCAATATGTAGTGGCACAGTGTGGCTACAATGCACAGTGACCAACCAAAGTATGCATATGTCACTGACCATGACCAACAAATTTCACTTCATGTGGTCAACGTTGACAACTCACAAAACGAGTCACTGTTAGTCTGAGGGGGGGAACAATGGTTTGGGAACACTAGCTATCAACTAGGAAGCACAAAGATCTTCAATACGTAGTGACACGGCGTGGTAACCACGTACAGTGACAAACCAAACTAGGCATATGTCACTAACCATGACCAAAGAATTTCAATATGGGTGGTCAACGTTCACAACCCATAACATGAGTCACAAATCGTCAGAGGGGGAAAAATGGTTTCAAAACACTATGTATCTTCTAGCAAGTACAAAGATCTTTCGTATGTATTGGCACGGTGTTGCTACCGTGCACAATGACCTATCCAAGTAGGCATACATCACTGCTCATGAACAAATAAGTTTAGTGTGTGTGGTCAACGTTCATAACTCATAATACAAACCAAAAATGGGCAGAGGGAGAAACAATGGTTTGGGAATACTCGGTATCGACTAGCAAGTACAAAGACCTTCGATAAGTGGTGGCACGGTGTGGCTACCATGCACAATGACCAACCAAAGTATGCTTATGTCACTCAATATCATAAAAAGAGTTTCACTGTGTGTAGTCAACTTACCTTCTTACGGCAGGTCAATCGGAGCAATGGATGAGAGGTTATTCCAGCTCGAAGTTGCAAAATTTGAAATTCCGTCTGCATCAATTTTTTATGATTATACTAACTTCGTTATCATTCATAATTTGAAAACTACCCTATAATCTTACACCCCCCTTATTTTATGCCCTTTATCCATAGGAACCCTTATAATGTCATTTGGACATCACATGAACACCATGTGAGTTGGCTTAGTGCTTATAGAGTTAGATTCTGGAGCGATAGGTCATGGGTTTGAATCCTCGTATGTGCAATATAGAATAGGCTCGCGACCTGGGGGGGGGGGG
>SZWC01002479.1:160720-180218 GCA_023375785.1 Penium margaritaceum | reverse complement strand
GGGGGGGGGGGCGGCCGTGTTGTGATACCTCAACTCTACCTTCGAGCCTAAGCCGTGGGGGAGGGGGGGGGTAGGGGGGGTGTCATAATGCGGTCGCAAATCTGTTCCTCAGGTCGTCCACGGAACATCCCTCTAGGGGGGTGGGAGGGAGAATTCCAGTGAAGGCACCTACGCGAAACAAATAAAAAAAAAACCGACCTGGTGTCAAAGGGAGAAACCTTTTCCTATTTATTGACTAGCTAGTGCAAAGACTTTCAACAACTAGTGGAACGGTGTGGCTACCATGCACAATGACCAACCAGATTAGGCATGTGCCACTAACCATGACCAAATAATTTTACTATGTGATGTCAACGTTGACAACCCATAACATGGGTCACGAGTTGTCAGAGGGGGAAACAATGGTTTGGGAATACTAGATACCAACTAGCAAGTACAAAGACCTTGGATAAGTGGTGGCACAATGTGGCTACCATGCACAATGACCAACCAAAGTATGCTTGTGTCACTGGATATCACAAAAAGAGTTTCACTGTGTGTAGTCAACTTTCCTTCTTTCGGCTGGTCAATCGGAGCAATGGATGAGACGTTATTCAAGCTCGAAGTTGCAAAATTTGAAATTCCGTCTGGATCAATTGTTTTTAATAAACTAACTTTGTTATCATTCATAATTTTGAAAACTACCCTCTAATATTACACCCCCTTATTTTATGCCCTTTATCCATAGGGACCCTTCTAATGTCATTTGGCTTAGTACTTATAGAGTTAGATTCTGGAGCGATAGGTCCTGGGTTTGAATCCTCGTACGCGCGATATAGAATAGGCTCGAGAACCTGGGGAGGGGGGGGGGGGGGGGCCGTGTTGTGATACCTCAACTCTACCTTCGAGCCTAAGCCGTGGGGGGGGGAGGTAGGGGGGTGTCAAAATGCGGTCGCAAATCTGTCCTCCAGGTCGTCCACGGAACATCCCTCTAGGGGGGCGGGAGGGAGTATTCCAATGAAGGCACCTACGCGTAAAAAATCAACAAAAACCGACCTGGTGTCAAAGGGAGAAACCTTTTGCTATTTATTGACTAGCATGTACAAAGATTTTCAACAAGTAGTGGAACGATGTGGCTGCCATGCACAATGACCAACCAGATTAGGCATGTGCCACTTACCATGACCAAATAATTTTACTATGTGATGTCAACGTTGACAACCCATAATATGGGTCACGAGTTGTCAGAGGGGGAAACAATGGTTTGGGAATACTACATACCAACTAGCAAGTACAAAGACCTTCAATCAGTAGTAGCACGGTGTGGCTACCATGCACAATGATCGACCAAAGTAGGCATGTGTACTGCCTTTGACCAAGGAAATCCGCTGTGTGTGGTCAACGTTGACAACTCATAATACGAGTCCCTAATAGTCACAGGGGGAAGCAATTGTTTGGGAACACCAGGTATCAACTAGCAAGCACAATGACCTTCAATACGTTGTAGCACGGTGTGGAGACCATGCACGATGACCACCCAAGGTATGCATATGTCACTGGCCATGACCAAAGAATATCACCATGTGTGGTAAACTTTGACAACTCATGACACGAGTCACAAATGGTCAGAGTGGAAGATAATGGTTTGTGAATACTAGTTATCGAGTAGCAAATATAACTACCTTCAATATGTAGTGGCACAGCGTGGCTACCATGCACAGTGACCAACCAAAGTATGCATATGTCACTGACCATGACCAACGAATTTCACTTCATGTGGTCAGCGTTGACAACTCACAACACGAGTCACATATAGTCAAAAGGGGGAAACAATGGTTTGGGATTACTAGATATCAACTATAAAGCACAAATACCTTCAATACGTAGTGACACGGCATGGTAACCATGTACACTGACAAACCAAAGTAGGCATATATCACTAACCATGACCAAAATAATTTCACAGTGTGTGGTCAACGTTGAAAACGCATAACACGAGTCAGAAATGGTCAGAGGGGGAAACAATGGGTTGGGAATACTAGTTATCAACTAGCAAGTACAAAGACCTTCAACAAGCAGTGGCACGGTATGGCTAGCGTGCACAGTGACCAACCAAAGGATGCATACGTCACTGACTATGACCGAAGAAGTCCACTATGTGTGGTCAACATTGACAACTCATACCATGAGTCACAAATAGTCAGAGGGAGAGACAATGGTTTGGGAACCCTATGTATTGACTAGAATGGACAAATAACTTCAATACCTAGTGGCACGGTGTGGCTAATATGCACACCAAACAACCAAACAAGGCATATGTCACTGATCATGACAAGAGAATTTCAACATTGGAGGCGAACGTTGACCAACCATAACACGAGTCACAAACGGTCAGGAGAGGAAACAATGCTATGGGAATATCAGTTCTCAACTAGCAAGTACAACGACCTTCAGTCAGTAGTAGCACGGTGTGGCTACCATGTACAATGACCGACCAAAGTAGGCATATGTACTTCCTTTGACCAAAGAAATCCGCTGTGTGTGGTCAACGTTAACAACTCATAATACGAGTCGCAAATGGTCAGAGAGGGAAACAATGGTTTGGGAACACCAAGTATCAAATAGCAAGCACAAGGGGCTTCAATACGTTGTGGCACGGAGTGGATACCATGCACAATGACCAACCAAAGTAGGCATATGTCACTGACCATGACCAAATAATGTCACTAAGTGTGGTAAACTTTGACAACTCATAACACGAGTCACAAATGGTCAGGGTGGAAGATAATGGTTTGTGAATAATAGTTATGGACTAGCAAGTACAAATACCTTCAATATGTAGTGGCACAGTGTGGCTACAATGCACAGTGACCAACCAAAGTATGCATATGTCACTGACCACGACGAAAGAATTTCACTTCATGTGGTCAATGTTGACAACTCACAACACAAGTCACAGATATTCAGAGGGGGTAACAATGGTTTGGGAACAATAGCTATCAACTAGAACGCACTAAGACCTTCGATATGTAGTGACACGGCGTCGTAACCATGTACAGTGACAGACCAAAGTAGGCATATGTCACTAACCATGACCAAATGGATTTGACAGTGTGTGGTCAATGTTGAAAACTCATAACATGAGTCAAAAATGGTCCGTGGGGGAAACCATGGGTTGGGAACACTAGTTTTGAACTAGCAAGTAGAAAGATTTCCAACAAGTAGTGGCACGGTGTGGCTAGCGTGCACAGTGACCAACCAAAGGATGCATATGTCACTGACTATGACTGAAGAAGTCCACTATGTATGGTCAACATTGACAACTCATAACACGAGTCACAGATGGTCAGAGGGAGAGACACTAGTTTGAGAACCCTATGTATAGACTAGAAAGGAGAAAGAACTGCAATACGTAGTGGCACGTTGTGGCTAATATGCACACTGAACAACCAAACTAGGCATATGTCACTGATCATGACCAGTGAATTTCAATATGGGTGGTCAACGTTGACCAACCATAACACGATTCACAAACGGTCAGGGGAGGAAACAATGCTATAGGAATATCAGTTCTCAACTAGCAAGTACAACGACCTTCAGTCAGTAGTAGCACAGCGTGGCTACCATGCACAATGACCGACCAAAGTAGGCATATGTACTGCCTTTGACCAAAGAAATCCGCTGTGTGTGGTCAACGTTGACAACTCATCATACGAGTCACAAATGGTCAGAGAGGGAAACAATGGTTTGGGAGCACCAAGTATCAAATAGCAAGCACAAGGAGCTTCAATACGTTGTGGAACGGTGTCGATACCATGCACGATGACCAACCAAAGTAGGCATATGTCACTGACCATGACCAGAGAATTTCAATATGGGTGGTCAACGTTGACCAACCATAACACGATTCACAAACGGTCAGGGGAGGAAACAATGCTATAGGAATATCAGTTCTCAACTAGCAAGTACAACGACCTTCAGTCAGTAGTAGCACAGCGTGGCTACCATGCACAATGACCGACCAAAGTAGGCATATGTACTGCCTTTGACCAAAGAAATCCGCTGTGTGTGGTCAACGTTGACAACTCATCATACGAGTCACAAATGGTCAGAGAGGGAAACAATGGTTTGGGAGCACCAAGTATCAAATAGCAAGCACAAGGAGCTTCAATACGTTGTGGAACGGTGTCGATACCATGCACGATGACCAACCAAAGTAGGCATATGTACCTGACCATGACAAAATAATGTCACTAAGTGTGGTAAACTTTGACAGCTCATAACACGAGTCACAACTGGTCAGAGTGGAAGATAATGATTTATGAATACTAGTTATCGACTAGCAAGTACAAATACCTTCAATATGTAGTGGCACAGTGTGGCTACAATGCACTGTGACCAACCAAAGTATGCATATGTCACAGACCATGAACAAAGAATTTTACTTCATGTGGTCAAAGTTGACAACTCACAACACGAGTCACAGATATTCAGAGGCGGTAACAATGGTTTGGGAACACTAGCTATCAACTAGAAAGCACAAATACCTTCAATACGTAGTGACACGGCGTGGTAACCATGTACAGTGACAAACCAAAGTAGGCATATGTCACTAACCATGACCAAACGAATTTCACAGTGCGTGGTCAACGTTGAAAATGCATAGCACGAGTCACAAATGGTCAGAGGGGGAAACAATGGGTTGGGAACACTAGTTATCAACTAGCAAGTAAAAATACCTTCAACAAGCTGTGGCACGGTATGGCTAGCGTGCACAGTGACCAACCAAAGGATGCATACGTCACTGACCATGACCGAAGAAGTCCACTATGTGTGGTCAACATTGACAACTCATAACACGAGTCACAAATCGTCAGAGGGAGAGCCAATTGTTTGGGAACCCTATGTATCGACTAGACAGGACAAAGATCTTCAATACGTAGTGGCACGGTGAGGCTAATATGCACACCGAACAACCAAACTAGGCATATGTCACTGACCATGACCAGAGAATTTCAATATGGGTAGTCAATGTTGACCAACCATAACACGAGTCACAAACGGTCAGGGGAGGAAACAACACTATGGGAATATCAGTTCTCAACTGGCAAGTAAAACGACCTTCAGTCTGTAGTAGCACAGTGTGGCTACCATGCACAATGACCGAACAAAGTAGGCATATGTACTACCTTTGACCAAAGAAATCCGCTGTGTGTGGTCAACGTTGACAACACATAATAGGAGTCACAAATGGTCACAGGGGGAGACAATGGTTTGGGAACACCAGTATCAACTAGCAAGCACAAGGACCTTCAATAAGTTGTGGCACGGTGTGGATACCATGCACGATGACCAACCAAAGTAGGCATATGTCACTGACCATGACCAAATAATGTCACTAAGTGTGGTAAACTTTGACAACTCATAACACGAGTCACAAATGGTCAGGGTGGAAGATAATGGTTTGAATACTAGTTATTGACTAGCAAGTACAAATACCTTCAATATGTAGTGGCACAGTGTGGCTACAATGCACAGTGACCAACCAAAGTATGCATATGTCACTGACCATGACCAACAAATTTCACTTCATGCGGTCAAAGTTGACAACTCACAACACGAGTCACTGATAGTCAGAGGGGGGGAACAATGGTTTGGGAACACTAGCTATCAACTAGGAAGCACAAAGACCTTCAATACATAGAGACACGGCGTGGTAACCACGTACAGTGACAAACCAAACTAGGCATCTGTCACTAACCATGACCAAGAATTACAACATGGGTGGTCAACGTTCACAACCCATAACATGAGTCACAAATGGTCAGAGGGTGACACAATGGGTTGGGAACACTAGTTTTTAACTAGCAAGTGCAAAGACCTTCAACAAGTTGTGGCACGGTATGGCTAGCGTGCATAATGACCAACCAAAGGATGCAAACGTCACTGACTATGATCGAAGAAGTCCACTATGTGTGGTCAACATTGACAACTCATAACACGAGTCACAAATGGTCAGAGGGAGAGACAATTATTTGGAAACCCTATGTATCGACTAGAAAGGACAAAGAACTTAAATACATAGTGGCATGGTGTGGCTATTACGCACACCGAACAACCAAACTAGGCATATGTCACTGACCATGACCAGAGAATTTCAATATGGGTGGTCAACGTTGACCGATTATACACGAGTCACAAACGGTATGGGGAAGAAACAATGCTATGGGAATATTAGTTTTCAACTGGCAAGTACAACGACCTTCAGTCACTAGTAGTACAGTGTGGCTACCATGCACAATGACCGACCAATGTAGGTATATGTACTGCCTTTAACCAAAGAAATTCGCTGTGTGTGGTCAACGTTGACAACTCATAATAGGAGTCACAAATGGTCAGAGGGGGAGACAATGGTTTGGGAACACCAGGTATCAACTACCAAGCACAAGGACCTTCAATAAATTGTGGCACGGTGTGGATACCATGCACGATGACCAACCAAAGTAGGCATATGTCACTGACCATGACCAAATAATGTCACTAAGTGTGGTAAACTCTGACAACTCATAACACGAGTCACAAATGGTCAGGGTGGAAGATAATGGTTTGTGAATACTAGTTATCCACTAGCAAGTACAAATACCTTCAATATGTAGTGGCACACTGTGGCTACAATGCACAGTGACCAACCAAAGTATGCATATGTCACTGACCATGACCAACAAATTTCACTTCATGTGGTCAACGTTGACAACTCACAACACGAGTCACTGATAGTCGGAGGGGGGGAACAATGGTTTAGAAACACTAGCTATCAACTAGGAAGCACAAAGACCTTCAATACGTAGTGACACGACGTGGTAACCACGTACAGTGACAAACCAAACTAGGCATATGTCACTAACCATGACCAAAGAATTTCAATATGGGTGGTCAACGTTCACAACCCATAACATGAGTCACAAATGGTCAGAGGGGGAAACAATGGGTTGGGAACACTAGTTATCAACTAGCAAATACAAAGACCTTCAACAGGCTGTGGCACGGCATGGCTAGCGTGCATAGTGACCAACCAAAGGATACATACGTCACTGACTATGACCGAAGAAGTCCACTATGTGTGGTCAACATTGACAACTCATAACACGAGTCACAAATGGTCAGAGGGAGAGACAATTATTTGGGAACCCTATGTATCGAATAGAAAGGACAAAGAACTTCAATACGTAGTGGCACGGTGTGGCTAATATGCACACCGAACAACCAAACTAGGCATATGTCACTCACCATGACCAGAGAATTTCAATAAGGGTGGTCAACGTTGACCAACCATAACACGAGTCACAAACGGTCAGGGGAGGAAACAATGCTATGGGAATATCAGTTCTCAACTGGCAAGTACAATGACCTTCAGTCAGCAGTAGCACAGTGTGGCTACCATGCACAATGACCGACCAAAGTAAGCATATGTACTGCCTTTGACCAAAGAAATCCGCAGTGTGTTCAACGTTGACAACTCATAATAGGAGTCACAAATGGTCAGAGGGGGAGACAATGGTTTGGGAACACCAGGTTTCAACTAGCAAGCACAAGGACCTTCAATAAGTTGTGGCACGGTGTGGATACCATGCACAATGACCAACCAAAGTAGGCATACACGTACCATGACCAAAAAATGTCACTAAGTGTGGTAAACTTGGACAACTCATAACACGAGTCATAAATGGTCAGGGTGGAAGAAAATGGTTTGTGAATACTAGTTATTGACTAGCAAGTACAAATACCTTCAATATGTAGCGGCACAGTGTGGCTACAATGCACAGTGACCAACCAAAGTATGCATATGTCACTGACTATGACAAACAAATTTCACTTCATGTGGTCAACGTTGACAACTCACAACACGAGTCACTGATAGTCAGAGGGGGGGAACAATGGTTTAGAAACACTAGCTATCAACTAAGAAGCACAAAGACCTTCAATACGTAGTAACACGGCGTGGTAACCACGTACAGTGACAAACCAAACTAGGCATATGTCACTAACCATGACCAAAGAATTTCAATATGGGTGGTCAACGTTCACAACCCATAACATGAGTCAAAAATGGTCAAAGGGGGAAACAATGGGTTGGGAACACTAGTTGTAAACTAGCAAGTACAAAGACCTTCAACAAGCTGTGGCACGGTATGGCTAGCGTGCATAGTGACCAACCAAAGGATGCATAAGTCACTGACTATGACCGAAGAAGTCCACTATGTTTGGTCAACATTGACAACTCATAACACGAGTCACAAATGGTCAGAGGGAGAGACATTTGTTTGGGAACCCTATGTATCGACTAGAAAGGACAAAGAACTTCAATACGTAGTGGCACGGTGTGGCTAATATGCACACCGAACAACCAAACTAGGCATATGTCATTGACCATGACCAGAGAATTTCAATATGGGTGGTCAACGTTGACCAACCATAACACGAGTCACAAACGGTCAGGGGAGGAAACAATGCTATGGGAATATCAGTTCTCAACTGGCAAGTACAACGACCTTCAGTCAGTAGTAGCACAGTGTGGCTACCATGCACAATGACCGACCAAAGTAGGCATATGTACTGCCTTGGACCAAAGAAATCCGTTGTGTGTGGTCAACGTTGACAACTCATAATAGGAGTCACAAATGGTGAGAGGGGGAGACAATGGTTTGGGAACACCAGGTATCAACTAGCAGGCACAAGGACCTTCAATAAGTTGTGGCACAGTGTGGATACCATGCACGATTACCAACCAAAGTAGGCATATATCACTGACCATGACTATATAATGTCACTAAGTGTGGTAAACTCTGACAACTCATAACACGAGTCACAAATGGTCAGGGTGGAAGATAATGGTTTGTGAAGACTAGTTATCAACTAGCAAGTACAAATACCTTCAATATGTAGTGGCACAGTGTGGCTACAATGCACAGTGTCCAACCAAAGTACGCATATTTCACTGACCGTGAACAACAAACTTCACTTCATGCGGTCAACGTTGAAAACTCACAACATGAGTCACTGATAGTCAGAGAGGGGGGGGGACAATGGTTTAGGAACACTAGCTATCAACTAGGAAGCACAAAGACCTACAATACGTAGTGACACGGCGTGGTAACCACGTACAGTGACAAACCAAACTAGGCATATGTCACTAACCATGACCAAAGAATTTCAACATGGGTGGTCAACGTTCACAACCCATAACATGAGTCACAAATGGTCAGAGGGGGTAAAATGGTTTTAAAATACTATGTATCTTCTAGCAAATACAAAGGTCTTTCGTACGTATTGGCACGGTGTGACTACCGTGCACAATGACCTATCCAAGTAGGCATACATCACTGCTCATGTCCAAAGAAGTTTAGTGTGTGTGGTCAACGTTCACAACTCATAATACAAGTCAAAAGTGGGCAGAGGGAGAAACAATGGTTTGGGAATACTCGGTATCGACTAGCAAGTACAAAGACCTTTGATAAGTGGTGGCACGGTGTGGTTACCATGCACAATGACCAACCAAAGTATGCTTGCGTCACTGAATATCATAAAAAGAGTTCCACTGTGTGTAGTCAACTTTCCTTCTTACGGCTGGTCAATCAGAGCAATGGATGAGACGTTATTCAAGCTCGAAGTTGCAAAACTTGAAATTCCGTCTGCGTCAATTTTGTATGATTAAACTAACTTTGTTATCATTCATAAAGTTGAAAACTACCCTCTAATCTTACATCCCCTTATTTTATGCCCTTTACCCATAGGAACCCTTATAATGTCATTTGGACATCACATGAACAACTCTAACTTCGAGCCTAAGCCGTGGGGGGGTAGGGGGGGGGGGGGGGACGGCAGTGTTGTGATACCTCAACTCTAACTTCGAGCCTAAGCCGTGGGGGGGTAGGGGGGGGGGGGGGGACGGCAGTGTTGTGATACCTCAACTCTAACTTCGAGCCTAAGCCGTGGGGGGGTAGGGGGGGGGGGGGGGACGGCAGTGTTGTGATACCTCAACTCTAACTTCGAGCCTAAGCCGTGGGGGGGTAGGGGGGGGGGGGGGGACGGCAGTGTTGTGATACCTCAACTCTAACTTCGAGCCTAAGCCGTGGGGGGGTAGGGGGGGGGGGGGGGACGGCAGTGTTGTGATACCTCAACTCTAACTTCGAGCCTAAGCCGTGGGGGGGTAGGGGGGTTGTCATAATGCGGTCGTAAATCTGTCCTCCAGGTCGTCCACGGGACATCCCTCTAGGGGGGTGGGAGGGAGTATTCCAGTGAAGGCACCTACGCGTAACAAATCAACAAAAACCGACCTGGTGTCAAAGGGAGAAACCTTTTGCTATTGATTGACTAGCAAGTGCAAAGAATTTCAACAAGAAAGGGAACGGTGTGGCTACCATGCACAATGACCAACCAGATTAGGCATGTGCCACTTACCATGATCAAATAATTTCACTATGTGATGTCAACGTTGACAACCCATAATATGGGTCACGAGTTGTCAGAGGGGAAAACAATGGTTTGGGAATACTAGATACCAACAAGCAAGTACAACGACCTTCAATCAGTAGTAGCACGGTGTGGCTACCATGCAGAATGACCGACCAAAGTAGGCATGTGTACTGCCTTTGACCAAAGAAATCCGCTGTGTGTGGTCAACGTTGACAACTCATAATACGAGTCCCAAATAGTCAGAGGGGGAAACAATTGTTTGGGAACACCAGGTACCAATTAGCAAGCACAATGACCTTCAATACGTTGTGGCACAGTGTGGAGACCATGCACGATGACCAACCAAGGTATGCATATGTCACTGGCCATGACAAAAGAATATCACCATGTGTGGTAAACTTTGGCAACTCATAACACGAGTCACAAATGGTCAGAGTGGAAGACAATGGTTTGTGAATACTAGTTATCGAGTAGCAAGTATAAATACCTTCAATATGTAGTGGCACAGCGTGGCTACCATGCACGGTGACCAACCAAAGTATGCATATGTCACTGACAATGACCAACGAATTGCAATTAATGTGGTCAGCATTGACAACTCACGACACGAGTCACAGATAGTCAAAGGGGGGTAACAATGGTTTGGGAACACTAGATATCAACTAGAAATCACAAATACCTTAAATACGTAGTGACACGGCGTGGTAACCATGTACAGTGACAAACCAAAGTAGGCATATGTCACTAACCATGACCAAAAGAATTTCACAGTGTGTGGTCAACGTTGAAAACGCATAATACGAGTCAGAAATGGTCAGAGGGGGAAACAATGGGTTGGGAACACTAGGTATCAACTAGCAAGTACAAAGACCTTCAACAAGCAGTGGCACGGTATGGCTAGCGTGCACAGTGACCAACCAAAGGATGCATACGTCACTGACTATGACCGAAGAATTCCACTATGTGTGGTCAACATTGATAACTCATACCATGAGTCACAAATGGTCAGAGGGAGAGACAATGGTTTGGGAACCCTATGTATTGACTAGAAAGGACAAAGAACTTCAATACGTAGTGGCACGGTGTGACTAATATACACACCGAACAACCAAACTAGGCATATGTCACTGATCATGACCAGAGAATTTCAATATGGGTGGCCAACGTTGACCAACCATAACACGAGTCACAAACGGTCAGGAGAGGAAACAATGCTATGGGAATATCAGTTCTCAACTAGCAAGTACAACGATCTTCAGTCAGTAGTAGCACAGTGTGGCTACCATGCACAATGACCGACAAAAGTAGGCATATGTACTGCCTTTGACCAAAGAAATCCGTTGTGTGTGGTCAACGTTGACAACTCATAATACGAGTCACAAATGGTCAGAGAGGGAAACAATGGGTTGGGAACACCAAGTATCAAATAGCAAGCACAAGGGGCTTTGATACGTTGTGGCACGGTGTGCATACCATGCACGATGACCAACCAAAGTAGGCATATGTCACTAACCATGACCAAATAATGTCACTAAGTGTGGTAAACTTTGACAACTCATAACACGAGTCACAAATGGTCAGGGTGGAAGATAATGGTTTTTGACTAATAGTTATTGACTAGCAAGTACAAATACCTTCAATATGTAGTGGCACAGTGTGGCTACAACGCACAGTGACCAACCAAAGTATGCATATGTCACTGTCTACGACGAAAGAATTTCACTTCATGTGGTCAATGTTGACAACTCACAACACGAGTCACAGATATTCAGAGGGAGTAACAATGGTTTGGGAACACTAGCTATCAACAAGAAAGCACAAAGACCTTCGATACGTAGTGACACGGCGTGGTCACCATGTACAGTGACAAACCAATGTAGGTATATGTTACTAACCATGACCAAACGGATTTGACAGTGTGTGGTCAACGTTGAAAACTCATAACATGAGTCACAAATGGTCCGTGGGGGAAACCATGGATTGGGAACACTAGTTATGAACTAGCAAGAAGAAAGATTTCCAACAAGTAGTGGCACGGTGTGGCTAGCGTGCACAGTGACCAACCAAAGGATGCATATGTCACTGACAATCACTGAAGAAGTCCACTATGTATGGTCAACATTGACAACTCATAACACGAGTGTCAGATGGTCAGAGGGAGACACAATGGTTTGAGAACCCTATGTATCGACTAGAAAGGACAAAGAACTGCAATACGTAGTGGCAAGTTGTGGCTAATATGCACACCGAACAACCAAACTTGGCATATGTCACTGAACATGACTAGTGAATTTCAATATGGCTACCATGCACAATGACCGACCAAAGTAGGCATATGTACTGCCTTTGACCAAAGAAATCCGCTGTGTGGTCAACGTTGACAACTCATCATACGAGTCACAAATGGTCAGAGAGGGAAACAATGGTTTGGGAATACCAAGTATCAAATAGCAAACACAAGGAGCTTCAATAAGTTGTGGCATGGTGTGGATACCATGCACGATAACCAATCAAAGTAGGCATATGTCACTGACCATGACCAAATAATGTCACTAAGTGTGGTAAACTTTGACAACTCATAACACGAGTCACAACTGGTCAGAGTGGAAGATAATGGTTTATGAATACTAGTTATCGACTGGCAAGTACAAATACCTTCAATATGTAGTGTGGCTAGAATGCACAGTGACCAGCCAAAGTATGCATATGTCACAGACCATGAGCAAAGGGTTTCAGTTCATGTGGTCAATATTGACAACTCACAACACGAGTCACAGATATTCAGAGGGGGTAACAATGGGTTGGAAACACTAGCTATCAACTAGAAAGCACAAATACCTTCAATACGTAGTGACACTGTGTGGTAACGATGTACAGTGACAAACCAAAGTAGGCATATGTCACTAACCATGACCAAACGAATTTCACAGTGCATGGTCAACGTCGAAAACGCATAACACGAGTCACAAATGGTCAGAGAGGGAAACAATGGGTTGGGAACACTAATTATCAACTAGCAAGTACAAAGACCTTCAACAAGATGTGGCACGGTATGGCTAGCGTGCACAGTGACCAACCAAAGGATGCATACGTCACTGACTATGACCGCAGAAGTCCACTATGTGTGGTCAACATTGACAACCATAGCAAGAGTCACAAGCGGTCAGGGGAGAAAACGATACTATGGGAATATCAGTTCTCAACTAGAAAGTACAACGACCTTCAGTCAGTAGTAGCAGAGTGTGGCTACCATGCACAATGACCGACCAAAGTAGGCATATGTACTGCCTTTGACCAAAGAAATCCGCTGTGTGTGGTCAACGTTGACAACTCATAATAGGAGTCACAAATGGTCAGAGGGGGAGACAATGGTTTGGGAACACCAGGTATCAACTAGCAAGCACAAGGACCTTCAATAAGTTGTGGCACGGTGTGGATACCATGCACGATGACCAACCAAAGTAGGCATATGTCACTGACCATGACCAAATAATGTCACTAAGTGTGGTAAACTTTGACAANACCAACCATAACACGAGTCACAAACGGTCAGAGGGGGAAACAATGGTCTGGGAATATCAGTTCTCAACTAGCAAGTACAGTGACCTTCAATCAGTAAAAGCACGGTGTGGCTACCATGCACTATGACCAACCAAAGTAGGCATATGTACTGCCTTTGACCAAAGAAATCCGCTGTGTGTGGTCAACGTTGACAACTCATAATAGGAGTCACAAATGGTCAGAGGGGGAGACAATGGTTTGGGAACACCAAGTATCAACTAGCAAGCACAAGGACCTTCAATAAGTTGTGGCACGGTGTGGATACCATGCACGATGACCAACCAAAATAGGCATATGTCACTGACCATGACCAAATAATGTCACTAAGTGTGGTAAACTTTGACAACTCATAACACGAGTCACAAATGGTCAAGGTGGAAGATAATGATTTGTGAATACTAGTTATCGACTAGAAAATACATTTACCTTCAATATGTAGTGGCACAGTGTGGCTACAATGCACAGTGACCAATAAATTTCACTTCATGTGGTCAACATTGACAACTCACAACACGAGTCACTGATAGTCAGAGGGGGGGAACAATGGTTTGGGAACACTAGCTATCAAATAGGAAGCACAAAGACCTTCAATACGTAGTGACACAGTGTGGTAACCACGTACAGTGACAAACCAAACTAGGCATATGTCACTAACCATGACCAAAGAATTTCAATATGGGTGGTCAACGTTTACAACCCATAACATGAGTCACAAATGGTCTGAGGGGGAAACAATGGGTTGGGAACACTAGTTATCAACTAGCAAGTACAAAGACCTTCAACAAGCTGTGGCACGGTATGGCTAGCGTGCACAGTGCCCAACCAAAGGATGCATAGGTCACTGACTATGACCGAAGAAGTCCACTATGTGTGGTCAACATTGACAACTCATAACACGAGTCGCAAATGGTCAGAAGGAGAGACAATTTTTTGGGAACCCTATGTATCGACTAGAAAGGACAAAGAACTTCAATACGTAGTGGCACAGTGTGGCTAGTATGCACACCAAACAACCAAACTATCCATATGTCACTGACCATGACCAAAGAATTTCAATATGGGTGGTCAACGTTGACCAACCATAACACGAGTCAGAAACGGTCAGGGGAGGAAACAATGCTATGGGAATATCAGTTCTCAACTAGCAAGTACAACGACCTTCAGTCAGTAGTAGCACAGTGTGGTTACCATGCACAATGACCGACCAAAGTAGGCATATGTACTGCCTTTGACCAAAGAAATCCGCTGTGTGTGGTCACCGTTGACAACTCATCATACGAGTCACAAATGCTCAGAGAGGGAAACAATGGTTTGGGAACACCAAGTATCAAATAGCAAGCACAAGGAGCTTCAATACGTTGTGGCATGGTGTGGATACCATGCACGATGACCAACCAAAGTAGGCATATGTCACTGACCATGACCAAATAATGTCACTAAGTGTGGTAAACGTTGACAGCTCATAACATGAGTCACAACTGGTCAGAGTGGAAGATAATGGTTTATGAATACTAGTTATCGACTAGCAAGTACAAATACCTTCGATACGTAGTGGCACAGTGTGGCTACAATGCACCGTGAGCAACCAAAGTATGCGTAGGTCACTGACCATGACCAACAAATTTCACTTCATGTGGTCAACGTTGACAACTCACAAAACGAGTCACTGACAGTCAGAGGAGGGGAACAATGGTTTGGGAACACTAGCTATCAACTAGGAAGCACAAAGACCTTCAATACGTAATGACACGGCGTGGTAACCACGTACAGTGACAAACCAAACTAGGCATATGTCACTAACCATGACCAAATAATTTCAATATGGGTGGTCAACGTTCACAACCCATAACATGAGTCACAAATGGTCAAAGGGGGAAAAAATGGTTTCAAAACACTATGTATCTTCTAGCAAGTACAAAGATCTTTCTTATGTATTGGCACGGTGTGGCTACCGTGCACAATGACCTATCCATGTAGGTATACATCACTGCTCATGACCAAAGAAGTTTAGTGTGTGTGGTCAACGTTCACAACTCATAATACAAGTCAAAAATGGGCAGAGGGAGAAACAATGGTTTCGGAATACTCGTGACGACTAGCAAGTGTAAAGACCTTCGATAAGTGGTGGCACGGTGTGGCTACCATGCACAATGACCAACCAAAGTATGCTTGTGTCACTGAATATCATAAGAAGAGTTTCACTGTAAGTAGTCAACTTTCCTTCTTACGGCTGTGTTGGAGCAATGGATGAGAGGTTATTCAAGCTCGAAGTTGCAAACTTTGAGATTCCATCTACGTCAATTTTTTTTTATAAAACTAACTTTGTTGTCGTTCATAAATTTGAAAACTACCCTCTAATCTTACACCCCCTTATTTTATGCCCTCTACCCATAGGAACCCTTATAATGTCATTTGGACATCACATGAACACCATGTGAGTTGGCTTAGTGCTTATAGAGTTAGATTCTGGAGCGATAGGTCCTGGATTTGAATCCTCGTACGCGCAATATAGAATAGGCTCGCGACCTGGGAGGGGGGGGGGCGTGTTGTGATACCTCAACTCTACCTTCGAGCCTAAGCCATGGGGGGGTAGGGGGGGTGTCATAATGCGGTCGCAAATCTGTCCTCCAGGTCGTCCACGGAACATCATTCTAGGGGGGTTAGAGGGAGTATTCCAGTGAAGGCACCTACGCGTAACAAATCGACAAAAACCGACCTGGTGTCAAAGGGAGAAACCTTTTGCTATTTATTGACTAGCAAGTGCAAATAATTTCAACAAGTAGTGGAACGGTGTGGCTACCATGCACAATGACCAACCACATTAGGCATGTGCCACTTACCATGACCAAATAATTTTACTCTGTGTGGTCACATTCACAACCCATAATATGGGTCACGAGTTGTCAGAGGGGGAAACAATGGTTTGGGAATACTAGATACCAACTAGCAAGTACAACGACCTTCAATGAGAAGTGGCACGGTGTGGCTACCATGCACAATGACTGACCAAAGTAGGCATGTGTGCTGCCTTTGACCAAAGAAATCCGCTGTGTGTGGTCAACGTTGACAACTCATAATACGAGTCCCAAATAGTCAGAGGGAGAAAAAATTGTTTGGGAACACCAGGTATCCACTAGCAAGCACAATGACCTTCAATACGTTGTGGCACGGTGTGGAGACCATGCACGATGACCAACCAAGGTATGCATATGTCACTGGCCATGACCAAAGAATATCACCATGTGTGGTAAACTTTGGCAACTCATAACACGAGTCACAAATGGTCAGAGTGGAAGACAATGGTTTTTGAATACTAGTTATCGAGTAGCAAGTAGAAATACCTTCAATATGTAGTGGCACAGCGTGGCTACCATGCACAGTGACCAACCAAAGTATGCATATGTCACTGACCATGACCAACAAATTTCACTTCATGTGGTCAACGTTGACAACTCACAACACGAGTTACAGATAGTCAAAGGGGGATAACAATGGTTTGGGAACACTAGGTATTAACTAGAAAGCAAAAATACCTTCAATATGTAGTGACACAGCGTGGTAACCATGTACACTGACAACCCAAAGTAGGCGTATGTCACTAACCATGACCAAAAGAATTTCACAGTGTGTGGTCAACGTTGAAAATGCATAACACAAGTCACAAATGATCAGAGGGGGGAACAATGGGTTGGGAACACTAGTTATCAACTAGCAAGTACAATGAACTTCAACAAGCAGTGGCAAAGTATGGCTAGCGTGCACAGTGACCAACCAAAGGATGCATACGTCACTGACTATGACCGAAGAAGTCCACTATGTGTGGTCAACATTGACAACTCATAACACGAGTCACAAATGGTCAGAGGGAGAGACAATTGTTTAGGAACCCTATGTATCGACTAGAAAGGACAAAGAACCTCAATACATAGTGGCACGGTGTGGCTAATATGCACACCGAACAACCAAACTAGGCATATGTCACTGACCATGACCAGAGAATTTCAATATGGGTGGTCAACGTTGACCAACCATAGCACGAGTCACAAACAGTCAGGGGAGGAAACAATGCTATGGGAATATCAGTTCTCAACTAGCAAGTACAACGACCTTCAGTCAGTAGTAGCACAGTGTGGTTACCATGCACAATGACCGACCAAAGTAGGCATATGTACTGCCTTTGACCAAAGAAATCCACTGTGTGTGGTCAACGTTGACAACTCATAATAGGAGTCACGAATGGTCAGAGGGGGAGACAATGGTTTGGGAACACCAGGTATCAACTAGCAAGCACAAGGACCTTCAATAAGTTGTGGCACGGTGTCGATACCATGCACGATGACCAACCAAAGTAGGCATATGTCACTGACCATGACCAAATAATGTCACTAAGTGTGGTAAACTTTGACAACTCATAACACGAGTCACAAATGGTCAAGGTGGAAGATAATGGTTTGTGAAGACTAGTTATCTACTTGAAAATACAAATACCTTCAATATGTAGTGGCACAGTGTGGCTACAATGCACAGTGACCAACCAAAGTATGCATATGTCACTGACCATGACCAACAAATTTCACTTCATGTGGTCAACGTTGACAACTCACAACACGAGTCACTGATAGTCAGAGGGGGGGAACAATGGTTTGGGAACACTAGCTATCAACTAGGAAGCACAAAGACCTTCAATACGTAATGACACGGCGTGGTAACCACGTACAGTGACAAACCAAACTAGGCATATGTCACTAACCATGACCAAATAATTTCAATATGGGTGGTCAACGTTCACAACCCATAACATGAGTCACAAATAGTCAAAGGGGGAAAAAATGGTTTCAAAACACTATGTATCTTCTAGCAAGTACAAAGATCTTTCTTATGTATTGGCACGGTGTGGCTTCCATACACAATAACCTATCCAAGTAGGTATACATCACTGCTCATGACCAAAGAAGTTTAGTGTGTGTGGTCAACATTCACAACTCAAAATACAAGTCAAGAATGGGAAGAGGGAGAAACAATGGTTTTGGAATACTCGGTATCGACTAGCAAGTGTAAAGACCTTCGATAAGTGGTGGCACGGTGTGGCTACCATGCACAATGACCAACCAAAGTATGCTTGTATCACTGAATATCATAAGAAGAGTTTCAATGTATGTAGTCAACTTTCCTTCTTACGGCTGTGTTGGAGCAATCGATGAGAGGTTATTCAAGCTCGAAGTTGCAAACTTTGAAATTCCGTCTACGTCAATTTTTTATGATTAAACTAACTTTGTTGTCGTTCATAAATTTGAAAACTACCCTCTAATCTTACACCCCCTTATTTTATGCCCTCTACCCATAAAAACCCTTATAATGTCATTTGGACATCACATGAACACCATGTGAGTTGGCTTAGTGCTTACAGAGTTAGATTCTGGAGCGATAGGTCCTGGGTTTGAATCCTCATACGCGTAATATAGAATAGGCTCGCGACCTGGGGGGG
>SZWC01002479.1:135941-159247 GCA_023375785.1 Penium margaritaceum | reverse complement strand
GTTGTGGCACGGTGTGGATACCATGCACGATGACCAACCAAAGTAGGCATATGTCACTGACCATGACCAAATAATGTCACTAAGTGTGGTAAACTTTGACAACTCATAACACGAGTCACAAATGGTCAGGGTGGAAGATAATGGTTTGTGAATACTACTTATCGACTAGCAAGTACAAATACCTTCAATATGTAGTGGCACAGTGTGGCTACAATGCACAGTGACCAACCAAAGTATGCATATATCACTGACCATGACCAACAAATTTCACTTCATGCGGTCAACGTTGACAACTCACAACACGAGTCACTGATAGTCAGAGGGGGGGAACAATGGTTTGGGAACACTAGCTATCAACTAGGAAGCACAAAGACCTTCAATACGTAGTGACACGGCGTGGTAACCTCGTACAGTGACAAACCAAACTAGGCATATGTCACTAACCATGACCAAAGAATTTCAATATGGGTGGTCAACGTTCACAACCCATAACATGAGTCACATATGGTCAGAGGGAGAAACAATGGGTTGGGAACACTACTTATCAGCTAGAAAGTACACAAACCTTCAACAAGCTGTGGCACGGTATGGCTAGCGTGCACAGTGACCAACCAAAGGATACATACGTCACTGACTATGAACGAAGAAGTCCACTATGTGTGGTCAACATTGACAACTCATAACACGAGTCACAAATGGTCAGAGGGAGAGACAATTGTTTGGGAACCCTATGTATCGACTAGAAAGGACAAAGAACTTCAATACATAGTGGCACGGTGTGGCTAATACGCACACCGAACAACCAAACTAGGCATATGTCACTGACCATGACCAGAGAATTTCAATATGGGTGGTCAACGTTGACCAACCATAGCACGAGTCACAAACGGTCAGGGGAGGAAACAATGCTATGGGAATATCAGTTCTCAACTAGCAAGTACAACAGACTTCAGTCAGTAGTAGCACAGTGCGGCTACCATGCACAATGACTGACCAAAGTAGGCATATGTACTGCCTTTGACCAAAGAAATCCGCTGTGTGTGGTCAACGTTGACAACTCATAATAGGAGTCACAAATGGTCAGAGGGGGAAACAATGGGTTGGGAACACTAGTTATCAACTAGCAAGTACAACAGACTTCAGTCAGTAGTAGCACAGTGCGGCTACCATGCACAATGACTGACCAAAGTAGGCATATGTACTGCCTTTGACCAAAGAAATCCGCTGTGTGTGGTCAACGTTGACAACTCATAATAGGAGTCACAAATGGTCAGAGGGGGAGACAATGGTTTGGGAACACAAGGTATCAGGTAGCAAGCACAACGACATTCAATAAGTTGTGGCACGGTGTGGATACCATGCACGATGACCAACCAAGGTAGGCATATGTCACTGACCATGACCAAATAATGTCACTAAGTGTGGTAAACTTTGACAACTCATAACACGAGTCACAAATGGTCAGGGTTGAAGATAATGGTTTGTGAATACTAGGTATTCACTAGCAAGTACAAATACCTTGAATATGTAGTGGCACAGTGTGGCTACAATGAACAGTGACCAACCAAAGTATGCATATGTCACTGACCATGACCAACAAAATTCACTTCATGTGGTCAACGTTGACAACTCACAACACGAGTCACTGATAGTCAGAGGGGGGGAACAATGGTTTGGGAACACTAGCTATCAACTAGGAAGCACAAAGACCTTCAATACGTCGTGGCACGGTGTGTAACCACGGACAGTGACAAACCAAAGTAGGCATATGTCACTAACCATGACCAAAGAATTTCAATATGGGTGGTCAACGTTGAAAACGCATAACACGAGTCACAAATGGTCAGAGGGGGAAACAATGGGTTGGGAACACTAGTTATCAACTAGCAAGTACAAAGACCTTCAACAAGCTGTGGCACGGTATGGCTAGCATGCACAGTGACCAACCAAAGGATGCATACGTCACTGACTATCACCGAAGAAGTCCACTATGTGTGGTCAACATTGAAAACTTATAACACGAGTCACAAATGGTCAGAGGGAGAGACAATTGTTTGCAAACCCTATGTATCAACTAGAAAGGAAAAAGAACTTCAATACGTAGTGGCACGGTGTGGCTAATATGCACACCGAACAACCAAACTAGGCATATGTCACTGACCATGACCAGAAATTTCAATATGGGTGGTCAACATTGACCAACCATAACACGAGTCACAAATGGTCAGGGGAGGAAACAATGCTATGGGAATATCCGTTCTCAACTAGCAAGTACAACGACCTTCAGTCAGTAGTAGGACGGTGTGGCTACCATGCACAATGACCGACCAAAAAAGGCATATGTACTGCCTTTGAGAAAAGAAATCCGTTGTGTGTGGTCAACGTTGACAACTCATAATAGGATTCACAAATGGTCAGAGGGGGAGACAATGGTTTGGGAACACCAGGTATCAACTAGCAAGCACAAGGACTTTCAATAAGTTGTGGCACGGTGTGGATACCATGCACGATGACCAACCAAAGAAGGCATATGTCACTGACCATGACCAATAATGTCACTAAGTGTGGTAAACTTTGACAACTCATAACACGAGTCACAAATGGTCAGGGTGGAAGATAATGGTTTATGAATACTAGTTATCGACTAGCAAGTACAAATACCTTCAATATGTAGTGCCACAGTGTGGTTACAATGCACAGTGACCAACCAAAGTATGCATATGTCACTGACCATGACCAACAAATTGCACTTCATGTGGTCAACGTTGACAACTCACAACACGAGTCACTGATAGTTAGAGGGGGGGAACAATGGTTTGGGAACACTAGCTATCAACTAGGAAGCACAGAGACCTTCAATACGTAGTGACACGGCGTGGTAACCACGTACAGTGACAAACCAAACTAGGCATATGTCACTAACCATGACCAAATAACTTCAATACGGGTGGTCAACGTTCACAACCCATAACATGAGTCACAAATGGTCAGAGGGGGAAACAATGGGTTGGGAACACTAGTTATCAACTAGCAAGTACAAAGACCTTCAACAAGCAGTGGCACGGTATGGCTAGCGTGCACAGTGACCAACCAAAGGATGCATACGTCACTGACTATGACCGAAGAAGTCCACTATGTATGGTCAACATTGAAAACTCATAACACGA
This sequence comes from Penium margaritaceum, assembly GCA_023375785.1. NCBI lineage: Eukaryota > Viridiplantae > Streptophyta > Zygnematophyceae > Desmidiales > Peniaceae > Penium > Penium margaritaceum. Next base: position 156,080 of record SZWC01002479.1, on the reverse strand, counting down.
GTCACAAATGGTCAGAGGGAGAGACAATTGCTTGGGAACCCTATGTATCGACTAGAAAGGACAAAGAACTTCAATACGTAGTGGCACGGTGTGGCTAATATGCACACCAAACAACCAAACTAGGCATATGTCACTGACCATGACCAGAGAATTTCAATATGGGTGGTCAACGTTGACCAACCATAACACGAGTCACAAATGGTCAGGGGAGGAAACAATGCTATGGGAATATCAGTTCTCAACTAGCAAGTACAACGACCTTCAGTCAGTAGTAGCACAGTGTGGCTATCATGCACAATGACCGACCAAAGTAGGCATATGTACTGCCTTTGACCAAAGAAATCCGCTATGTGTGGTCAACGTTGACAACTCATCATACGAGTCACAAATGGTCAGAGAGGGAAACAATGGTTTGGGAACACCAAGTATCAAATAGCAAGCACAAGGAGCTTCAATACGTTGTGGCACAGTGTGGATACCATGCACGATGACCAACCAAAGTAGGCATATGTCACTGACCATGACCAAATAATGTCACTAAGTGTGGTAAACTTTGACAACTCATAACACGAGTCACAAATGGTCAGGGTGGAAGATAATGGTTTGTGAATAATAGTTTTCGACTACAAAGTACAAATACCTTCAATATGTAGTGGCACAATTTGGCTACAATGCACAGTGACCAACCAAAGTATGCATGTGTCACTGACCATGACGAAAGAATTTCACCTCATGTGGTCAATGTTGACAACTCACAACACAAGTCACAGATATTCAGAGGGGGTAACAATGGTCTGGGAACACTAGCTATCAACTAGAAAGCACAAGTATCCTCAATACGCAGTGACAAGGCGTGGTAACCATGTATAATGACAAACCAAAGTAGGCATATCTCACTAACCATGACCAAACGGATATGACAGTGTGTGGTCAACGTTGAAAACGCATAACACGAGTCACAAATGGTGAGAGGGGGAAACCATGGGTTGGGAACACTAGTTATGAACTAGCAAGTACAAAGTCCTTCAGCAAGCTGTGGCAGGGTATGGCTCGCGTGTACAGTGACCAACCAAATGATGCCTATGTCACTGACTATGACCGAAGAAGTCCACTATGTGTGGTGAACATTAACAACTCATAACACGAGTCAAAAATGGTCAGAGGGAGAGACAATTGTTTGGGAACCCTATGTATTGACTAGAAAGGACAAAGAACTTCAATACGTAGTGGCACGGTGTGGCTAATATGCACACTGAACAACCAAACTAGGCATATGTCAATGACCATGACCAGAGAATTTCAATATGGGTGGTCAACGTTGACCAACCATAACACGAGTCACAAACGGTCAGGGGAGGAAACAATGCTATGGGAATATCAGTTCTCAACTAGCAAGTACAACGACCTTCAGCCAGTAGTAGCATAGTGTAGCTACCATGCACAATGACCGACCAAAGTAGGCATATGTACTGCCTTTGACCAAAGAAATCCGCTGTGTGTGGTCAACGTTGACAACTCATAATAGGAGTCACAAATGGTGAGAGGGGGAGACAATGGTTTGGGAACACCAGGTATCAACTAGCAAGCACAAAGACCTTCAATAAGTTGTGGCACGGTGTGGATACCATGCACGATGACCAACCAAAGTAGGCATATGTCACTGACCATGACCAGATAATGTCACTAAGTGTGGTAAACTTTGACAACTCATAACACGAGTCACAAATGGTCCGGGTGGAAGATAATGGTTTTTTAATACTAGTTATCGACTAGCAAGTACAAATACCTTCAATATGTAGTGGCACAGTGTGGTTAGAATGCACAGTGACCAACCAAAGTATGCACATGTCACTGACCATGACCAACAAATTTCACTTCATGTGGTCAACGTTGACAACTCACAACACGATTCACTGATAGTCAGAGGGGGTGAGCAATGGTTTGGGAACGCTAGCTATCAACTAGGAAGCACAAAGACCTTCAATACGTAGTGACACGGCGTGGTAACCACGTACAGTGACAAACCAAACTAGGCATATGTCACTAACCATGACCAAAGAATTTCAATATGGGTGGTCAACGTTCACAACCCATAACATGAGTCACAAATGGTCAGAGGGGGAAACAATGGGTTGGGAACACTAGTTATCAACTAGCAAGTACAAAGACCTTCAACAAGCTGTGGCACGGTATGGCTAGCGTGCACAGTGACCAACCAAAGGATGCATACGTCACTGACTATGAACGAAGAAGTCCACTATGTGTGGTCAACATTGAAAACTCATAACACGAGTCACAAATGGTCAGAGGGAGAGACAATTGTTTGGGAACCCTATGTATGGACTAGAAAATGCAAAGAACTTCAATACGTAGTGGTGCGGTGTGGCTAATATGCACACCAAACAACCAAACTATGCATATGTCACTGACCATGACCAGAGAATTTCAATATGGGTGGTCAACATTGACCAACCATAACACGAGTCACAAACGGCCAGGGGAGGAAACAATGCTATGGGAATATCAGTTCTCAACTAGCAAGTACAACGACCTTCAGTCAGTAGTAGCACAGTGTGGTTACCATGCACAATGACCGACCAATGTAGGCATATGTATTGCCTTTGACCAAAGAAATCCGCTGTTTGTGGTCAACGTTGACAACTCATAATAGGAGTCACAAATGGTCAGAGGGGAAGACAATGGTTTGGGAACACCAGGTATCAACTAGCAAGCACAAGGACCTTCAATAAGTTGTGGCACAGTGTGGATACCATGCACGATGACCAACCAAAGTAGGCATATGTCACTGACCATGACCAAATAATGTCACTAAGTGTGGTAAACTTTGACAACTCATAACACGAGTCACAAATGGTCAGGGTGGAAGAAAATGGTTTGTGAATACTACTTATCGAATAGCAAGTACAAATACCTTCAATATGTAGTGGCACAGTGTGGCTACAATGCACAGTGACCAACCAAAGTATGCATATGTCACTGACCATGACAAAAAAATTTCACTTCATGTGGTCAACGTTGACAACTCACAACACGAGTCACTGATAGTCAGAGGGGGGGAACAATTGTTTGGGAACACTAGCTATCAACTAGGAAGCACAAAGACCTTCAATACGTAGTGACACGGCGTGGTAACCACATACAGTGACAAACCAAACTAGGCATATGTCACTAACCATGACCAAAGAATTTCAATATGGGTGGTCAACGTTCACAACCCATAACATGAGTCACAAATGGTCAGAGGGGGAAACAATGGGTTGGGAACACTAGTTATCAACTAGCAAGTAAAAAGACCTTCAACAAGCTGTGGCACGGTATGGCTAGCGTGCACAGTGACCAACCAAAGGATGCATACGTTTCTGAGTATGACCGAAGAAGTCCACTATGTGTGGTCAACATTGAAAACTCATAACACGAGTCACAAATGGTCCGCGGGACAGACAATTGTTTGGGTACCCTATGCATCGACTAGAAAGGACAAAAAACTTCAATACGTAGTGGCACGGTGTGGCTAGTATGCACACCAAACAACCAAACTAGGCATATGTCACTGACCATGACCAGAGAATTTCAATATGGGTGTTCAAAGTTGACCAACCAAAGCACGAGTCACAAACGGTCAGGGGAGGAGACAATGCTATGGGGATATCAGTTCTCAACTAGCAAGTACAACGACCTTCAGTCAGCAGTAGCACAGTGTGGCTACCATGCACAATGACCGACCAAAGTAGGCATATGTACTGCCTTTGACCAAAAACATCCGCTGTGTGTGGTCAACGTTGACAGCTCATAGTAGGAGTCACAAATTGTCAGAGGGGGAGACAATGGTTGGGGAACACCAGGTATCAACTAGCAAGCACAAGGACCTTCAATACGTTGTGGCATGGTGTGGATACCATGCACGATGACCAACCAAAGTAGGCATATGTCACTGACAATGACCAAATAATGTCACTAAGTGTGGTAAACTTTGACAACTCATAACACGAGTCACAAATGGTCAGGGTTGAAGATAATGGTTTGTGAATACTAGTTATTGACTAGCAATTACAAATACCTCCAATATGTAGTGGCACAGTGTGGCTACAATGCACAGTGACCAACCAAAGTATGCATATGTGACTGACCATGACCAACAAATTTCACTTCATGTGGTCAACGTTGACAACTCACAACATGAGTCACTGATAGTCAGAGGGGGGGAACAATGGTTTGGGAACACTAGCTATCAACTAGGAAGCACAAAGACCTTCAATACGTAGTGACACGGCATGGTAACCATGTACAGTGACAAACCAAAGTAGGCATATGTCACTAACCATGACCAAATAATTTCACAGTGTGTGGTCAACGTTGAAAACGCATAACATGAGTCACAAATGGTCAGAGGGGGGAACAATGGGTTGGGAACACTAGTTATCAACTAGCAAGTACAGAGACCTTCAACAAGCAGTGGCACGGTATGGCTAGCGTGCACAGTGACCAACCAAAGGATGCATACGTCACTGACTATGACCGAAGAAGTCCATTATGTGTGGTCAACATTGACAACTCATACCATGAGTCACAAATGGTCAGAGGGGGAGACAATTGTTTGGGAACCCTATGTATAGACTAGAAAGGACAAATAACTTCAATAAGTAGTGGCACGGTGTGGCTAATATGCACACCAAACAACCAAACTAGGCATATGTCACTGATCATGACAAGAGAATTTCAACATGGGTGGCCAACGTTGACCAACCATAACACGAGTCACAAACGGTCAGGAGAGGAAACAATGCTATGGGAATATCAGTTATCAACTAGCAAGTACAACAACCTTCAGTCAGTAGTAGCACGGTGTGGCTACCATGCGCAATGACCGACCAAAGTAGGCATATGTACTGACTTTGACCAAAGAAATCCACTGTGGTCAACGTTGACAACTCATAATACGAGTCACAATTGGTCAGAGAGGGAAACAATGGTTTGGGAACACCAAGTATCAAATAGCAAGCACATGGGGCTTCAATACGTTGTGGCACGGTGTGGATACCATGCACGATGACCAACCAAAGTCGGCATATGTCACTGACCATGACCAAATCATGTCACTAAGTGTGGTAAACTTTGACAACTCATAACACGTGTCACAAATGGTCAGGGTGGAAGATAATGGTATTTGAATAATAGTTATCAACTACAAAGTACAAATACCTTCAAAATGTAGTGGCACAGTTTGGCTACAATGCACAGTGACCCACCAAAGTATGCATTCGTCACTGACCATGACGAAAGAATTTCACTTCATGTGGTCAATGTTGACAACTCACAACACTAGTCACAGATATTCAAAGGGGATAACAATGGTTTGGGAACACTAGCTATCAACTAGAAAGCACAAATACCTTCAATACGCAGTGACAAGGCGTGGTAACCATGTACATTGACAAACCAAACTAGGCATATGTCACTAACCATGACCAAACGGATTTGAGAGTGTGTGGTCAACGTTGAAAACGCATAACACGAATCACAAATGGTCAGAGGGAGAAACAATGGGTTGGGAACACTATTTATGAACTAGCAAGTACAAAGACCTTCAGCAAGCTGTGGCACGGTATGGCTAGCGTGCACAGTGACCAACCAAAGGATGCATATGTCACTGACTGTGACCAAAGAAGTCCACTATGTGTGGTCAACATTGACAACTCATAACATGAGTCACAATTGATCAGAGGGAGAGACAATTGTTTGGGAACCCTATGTATCGACTAGAAAGGAGAAAGAACTTCAATACGTAGTGGCACGGTGTGGCTAATATGCACACCGAACAACCAAACTAGGCATATGTCACTGACCATGACCAAAGAGTTTCAATATGGGTGGTCAACGTTGACCAACCATAACACGAGTCACAAATGGTCAGGGGAGAAGATCATGGTTTGTGAATACTAGTTATCGACTTGCAAGTACAAATACCTTCAATATGTAGTGGCACAGTGTGGCTACAGTGCACAGTGACCAACCAAAGGATGCATACGTCACTGACTATGACCGAAGAAGTCCACTATGTGTGGTCAACATTGCAATCTCATAACACGAGTCACAAATGGTCAGGGGAGAAGATCATGGTTTGTGAATACTAGTTATCGACTTGCAAGTACAAATACCTTCAATATGTAGTGGCACAGTGTGGCTACAGTGCACAGTGACCAACCAAAGTATGCATATGTCACTGACCATGACCAACAAATTTCACTTCATGTGGTCAACGTTGACAACTCACAACACGAGTCACTGATAGTCAGAGGGGGGGAACAATCGTTTGGGAACACTAGCTATCGACTAGGAAGCACAAAGACCTTCAATACGTAGTGACACGGCGTGGTAACCACGTATAGTGACAAACCAAACTAGGCATATGTCGCTAACCATGACCAAAGAATTTCAATATTGGTGGTCAACGTTCACAACCCATAACATGAGTCACAAATGGTCAGACGGGGAAACAATGGGTTGGGAACACTAGTTATCAACTAGCAAGTAGAAAGACCTTCAACAAGCTGTGGCATGGTATGGCTAGCGTGCACAGTGACCAACCAAAGGATGCATACGTCACTGACTATGACCGAAGAAGTCCACTATGTGTGGTCAACATTGAAATCTCATAACACGAGTCACAAATGGTCAGAGGGAGAGACAATTGTTTGGGAACCCTATGTATCGACTAGAAAGGACAAAGAACTTCAATACGTAGTGGCGCGGTGTGGCTAATATGCACACTGAACAACCAAACTAGGCATATGTCACTGACCATGACCAGAGAATTTCAATATGGGTGGTCAACGTTGACCAGCCATAACACGAGTCACAAACGACCAGGGGAGGAAAGAATGCTATGGAAATATCAGTTCTCAACTAGCAAGTACAACGACCTTCAGTCAGGAGTAGCACAGTGTGGCTACCATGCACAATGACCGAACAAAGTAGGCATATGTACTGCCTTTGACCAAAGAAATCCGCTGTGTGTGTTCAACGTTGACAACTCATAATAGGAGTCACAAATGGGTAGAGGGGGAGACAATGGTTTGGGAACACCAGGTATCAACTAGCAAGCACAAGGACCTAAAATAAGTTGTGGCACGGTGTGGATACCATGCACGATGACCAACCAAAGTAGGCATGTGTCACTGACCATGACCAAATAATGTCACTAAGTGTGGTACACTTTGACAACTCATAACACGAGTCACAAATGGTCAGGGTGGAAGATAATGGTTTGTGAATACTAGTTATCAACTAGCAAGTACGAATACCTTCAATATGTAGTGGCAGAGTGTGGCTACAATGCACAGTTACCAGCCAAAGTATGCATATGTCACTGACGATGACCAATGAATTTTACTTCATGTGGTCAACGTTGACAACTCACAACAAGAGTCACTGATAGTCAGAGGCGGGGAACAATGGTTTGGGAACAGTAGCTATCAACTAGGAAGCACAAAGACCTTCAATACGTAGTGACACGTGTCAGGCGGAAATCCACCGCATCTCCGCAGCAGAAGCGACGGATCCGCGGAAGGGTGTCTCCGCGGTCTGGCAGATCCGCGGAGAAGACCTGGACAAGGACCGCGGAACATTGGAGGATTTGCGCGGAAAGCTGGCTCCCGCAATGAGGTTGCGGTAGAGCGTGGGGTGGCACGGAATCCAGTGGCGGTGGCGGAAAAGATGGACTAGCGGGAGAGTTGCCGCCAAGGCACCAACAACCAGCGGCGGCCTCTCTACGGCTATTGGAAGCGCTTGTCGCGGAGGAGGCAAAAAGAGGCGGGACAGGCGGGGATGAGAGTCTGCGGTGGAAAAGGAACATGAGCCGAGCCATGGAGATGTGGGAGTGAAGCAGGAGCATCGGACGTGCAAGACATCCGCCGGCTGAACCGGATGTCAGGAGGGAGGTGGCAGGATTGCGACCAATCAGAGCACAAGGCTGACAGCGGTGATCAAGGAGGAGGGCCGGGAGGACGCACCGCGGAAGACGAAGATTCAAGGAAGAACACGAAGAACCGCGTGCACAAGCCGCAGTTGAAGAAAGTGATCAGTAGAGGATATGCAGTGTATGTGTGTGTGTGGGTAAGGACGAGACCCGCGGTGCGTAGCCGTACCACGTGGAGTCCAAGTAGGAAGAAAGATGATGTTGTGAGAGGGATGAGACCCACGGCGTGTAGACACGCCGTGCGGAGTCCTGAGTAGAAAAGGGCCGCAGTAGCAGTGGCATAAGTGCAACTCAGTCTTGCTTGCTTTCGGAGCGATCCGTGGACTCCGCACTACAGCTTTGTCAAAGACATTTTACCAACTCTCATCTCTGTTCCCCGCCCATCGCCCTCTTGCCCACCATTGCTCTTGGATTCCGGTCCGCGGACTGTGTAACTAAGGGCGCGAAGAACCAAAAGTCCGAGTGAAGTAATTTGCCAGCGAGGTCCCTTGCTTGCACACGCCGGCGGAACGAGGGTTCCGCGGAGAGGAGTCGGACGCCACGAGGTGGTGGGCTCCCGTGTGGGAAGAAGTGGACCGCGGAGCGTTACACATCGGTGAGGTCCCAGCGCAAAGGTCCAGATCTGCGGTCCGCGGAGGTGTGTGTGCTCTGAAGTTGCCAATTGGGTATCGTTGCATGCCTCAGGACGATAGTAGTGGTGAAGGTGCCCGATCCGCGGAATAGCGCGGAACGCAGCTGGCCGCGGAGGGAATCAAGGACGCGGAAAAATTGGGGGTATCAGTGTCATGGTGCGGTGAGCGTGGAGAGTTCTTTGCTCTTTTCCAGCAGAACTGCACGTGCCTTTCAGATCAGTCGTTGATGTCGGTGGCCAGCTTTGTGCATCAGGACACCAGGCGACGGCAGCAGTTGTCATCAGCGCGGTGCTTCCTGCCACGGCGGGCCGCGACCTACACGGGAAGCAAGGAGTCCTCACCGGTGCCGTCCCGTACGCCAGTCAGCTCCTCACCAGGCCCCGATCCGCTCGCCCAGCACCGACGGGTGACCGAGTGGTTGGAGCAGCTGCACTGGCGCCGCATCATGGATGCGCTGGGCGAACACGTGGAGGTGGAGACCATCCACAGCTCCGACAGCCGTGGATTGGTCCAGCATTAGCAGGGACAGGAGGGACAGGGGAATGCGCCGCTTGGGGCACAGTGGTTCTCCGATGCACCACCTTCGCTGGAGGTATCCTCCGGTGGTGGAGAACTCGAGGCCTATCGCGGATTGGTGTATCGGCGTCGCGGCGGGCAGCAGCAGCAGGTCGCTGGCGGGACGGAGTTGCAGCCCACAATCCCGTCAGCACACCCGCAACCCTTACCGCTGAGCCCCGGGGATTCAGGGATCCCCGAAGCACCAGCTTCGGACGGGCAGCAGGCATCAACGTACTCGCAGCAGATGGGAATCCTAGCCCCCGCTCTTGGGATGTCACAGAACATGAACCCGCCGCAGCCGGTGGCTAGGGCAATCCTGGGGGGCCCGACCGCAGAATCCCCTGTGACCGGCCTGCAGCAACAGCAGATGGCCACACCGGCGCATCCCCCGGGAAGCACGCAGCTGGGGGTGCCGATTTCCGCGCAGACATCAGGCATCGCACAACCACCGGTGAACCAACTTCCCGTGCGTCAGACTCCTCTGACCATGGGAACGGCAGCCACAGGAGCAGCAACGCAGTTCAAGGCAACCGGAGCGGCCCAGCCACCAAGGCACCCGCTGCAGCAGCACATGGGGGGAGGACAGGCCGGGACAACACCACAGCCCTCTGCGTTCAGCCCAGTACAGCAGCAGATGTCGCAGCCGAGTATGGGTACCCTGCCAGCAGGGATGCCCTTGCACCCACCTGCACCGAGTGCGCCGCCGCAGCAGCAGGTGATCTTGAGCACTATGCAGACGGCAGCCATGCCGCATCTGCCTGCAGCAGGACCACAACAGCCAGCATATCCGCCACAGCAGCCCATGGTGCAGGCAGGGATGATGACACAGCCCTCTGTAATCATGCAACAGCCACAGCAGATGTCCCGGCTCGAAGGGGGTGTCATCCACCCGGGGAACACGGTTCAGCCCCCACCAACTGGGACCCAACCATCGATCCATCAGAAGTAGCTGTTTGGAGGAGGGGCGCAACCGACGCCCGCGACACAGCCTTCCGCGACCACGCCACCCCTGTGGATAACCAAGCAATAGCAGCATATGGGTCCAACGCCGGTGGGGATGATGCCGCAGATGCCTCTGCCCAACATGGCGCCGCAGCCACCCATGCCCGCCTATCAGCAGCCTCCCAACCAGCTGATGGTCGGAACTATGCCAGCAGGAACGGCCTTCTAGGCACCGCTGCCAATGCCACAACCAACTGCACAGAGCCATTTGTATCCGCCCCCGCAGCAGTTACGAGGGAATCCGCACCCTACAGCCAACACTGGACCAGCAATTCCTCTCCACCCCGCGGCTGCGATCCCAGCTACTCAGACATACCGGGCGCCCCAGACAACGGCGCTACCGGCACATGGGACTCAGATTCTGCTGCCTGGGACAGCATTCTTCTCCACACCCTACACAGCTTCCATACCAGCTCCCTCTTCTTGGAATATGCCTCCCCCACCCACACAAGCAAATCTTCCCATGCCCGCGGGGCAGCCCCAGACGCCAGTCCTTCCGACTGGGTACTCCGCGGCCCCACCTGTAGCCTTCCCTCCGTCACATGCTGTGACTGCGTTGACGACTAACCGCAGCACCGTTCTGCAGCTGCAATACATTCACTCCGAACCCGCCAACCTTCCTCGGCTGGACTCCTTCAAGGGTGCCCCGGAGGAGGACCCTTGGGTCTGGCTCAAACAAATTACCGTCTATGCCAGCATCGGCCGAATCCCGCCCGATCTCTGCCTCGCCACTGCGGAACTTCACCTCCAGGGGGTTGCAGCTGACTGGTACAATGCACGCGCACCCTTTCCATCTTTCGAGGACTTTGGCAACGCCCTTATTGAAGGCTTCAAACACTTGACGAAGGAAGAAGCGCTGCGGAAGATTGAGAAGGAGGTCATGCGCAAGGATGCCGACATTCGCAGATCTTTGGACCAGTTCCTCACTTGGGCATCAGTCGCAAAGAGCCCTCAAGGGGAAGGACTGCCGCTGTGGGTCCTACTGCAAAATCTCATCCGTGCACTCCCCGATGAGATCAGCAGTCTGATGATCCCCGAGCGCTACTAGTCCCTGCAGGATGCGGTGCAGGACGCCATGGCCATTTCTACGCGGCAGCGATCTACGCGGCAGCATCAAGGCGGAGACTCGCACACTCCAGCACCAGCGACACAGGCCTCTCAACCCAAGCCAAAGGCGTGTTACACCTGCCAGAGTTTGGAGTATATCGCTCGAGATTGCCCGCGCAAACGACAGGGTGCTCCGCGCACCGACCCCATGCAGCATGACCCCATGGTGCAGCAGTGGCAGCGGTACTATAATCAACCATGGCAGGCTCAGCAGCATCAGCAGCAGACGCAAGCTGGGCGAGAGGTACCGGATCATCAACCCCAAGCTGCCCCAAGCGGACAAGGCATTCTGCCCAGCCCACAGGCATCCGCGAACCCTGCGAGCGGAGCCCGCAACGTCAAATTGGGGCTACCGATGGCGGAGGACGAGACCACAGAGGTGCCTCCCACTACCGAAGAGACGACTCTCATCGCACGAGCCCAAGAACTGGGCCTGCGCGGATGGGACCTACAGGTGGCAGCCAGGGTACAGGAGGACCTGAGGCGCAAAGCAGAGGCCGCGGAGGAGCGATTCCAGGAGGCAGTTGTCAATCGCACCGTTGTACCGGAGAAACGACGACAGGTGAAACCACCACTCCTGGTGGCGAAGCAACCGGCCCCATCTTCGCGGACGCCCAACATAGCTCCAGCAGTCGCGGAGAGAGGCACTGACCCCGTCCAACGCCTATTTACCACCCGCATTGCGGAAGTCAATTTCTTTGAGTTCCTCCGCATTCATCCCGAGATTGCACCGCGACTGAAGGAGGAGTTCACCAGGGCCAATCAACGCCTCCAAGCTGTGGACATCTCCCTCAACTGTACCACGCCTACACCCGGCACACAGAACACCCGCCGTGCGGTACCGAGATGTCGTTGGCACTGAGTCTCGCGGAAGGAGAGTGGGGATGGGCACCACAGCCCTTGGAACCACCGCGACGGGACGACAACCACTACGAGGTTGCCTGCTGTGTGGTTTGGATCTGCGGAAGAAAGTTCCTGGCCATCATTGACACGGGAGCCACCCACACCACAGTGGCATTCCGCGTTCTCCTGGTGGTCAGATGGGCAGACCGCATCCTCCCTACGCGCCGACTCTTCACCAACTCGGCCGGAGGAATGGATTACGGGGACGGAGAGGTTCACGGCCTACCCATGCAGGTGGGCTCCCTTCATGAGCCAGTGAACGTCCAAGTTATGCGAGCCCGGACGTATGACGTGCTCCTGGGCATGGACTACTTGGCACAGCGGCAGAGACTGTAGGAGGAACGATGACAGCTAGAGAAGTGAAGAGGCATGCAGCAGCAGAAGAAGGAGAGCAGACGGTGAAAAGGTACAAGGCTGGTGCCAAGCGCCACCGCCCGGAGCTATCTGCTGGCTCCCTCCGGCGGAAGGCACAACTCAAGGCCCGAGCGGCGGCAGTGGTGAGGAAAGCCGCGGCGACAGCCAGCCAGACTAGGATGGCAGCGCCGGCAGCGGACACCGGCCGAAGCGAGGAGCTGGAGCAGACTTTCCCAGAGGAAACTACTCCCGCCTCAAAAGGGAAAAGGAAGGCGGGCGAGGCAGCGGTCGCGGAGCCAAGGAAGAAAAAACAGCCTCGGACACAAGAAGGCTCCAGCTCTAGCGTTACCCCCGAGCAGCTGGCGCAAGCCCAGCGGGAGGCCGCGCAAGCAGCGGAGCTCCTGATTGCAGTCTTCCGCGAGGTCCAGATGCCAGCGGAAATGGTGCCGGTTCCGATGCGCCCTGCCTTGGGTGGAACAGCTGCGGCGGCTGTCCGCAAAGGAGCAGAACAAAGGAGACGCGCGGAGAAGGAAGCGACGGTGGTGGTGGTCTCCGAGATCAGTGAATCACTAGGAGAGTCGGAGGAGGAGCAGCCCATCACACAGAGCCAGGGGCTGCTGCGAGCTCCGGGAGTGGCTCCGCAGAAAAGGGAGGAGGTGATTGAGCTGCACCGCGCTTGTGGACGCGGCAGGCGGCCAAGTGGGCCCACTGAGACAAGGCTGCGAGACCAGTGGGACGAAGGGGAGCTTCGGGCGTTCGGGATCCTCCGGCTGTTCCCTGCACCCGACTCTTGGGATAGGGAGCCGCCAGTCTACGACAAGGACAACCGCAAGACGTTTGAGGCGATGAAGGCGGAGCAGGATGGGAGGCAAGCACGCGGACTGCCGGCAAGAGTGCCGGAGACAAAACGAAAGCCGGGGGAAGCGGGGGCAGAAAAAGCGGGGAGGAAGGGGCCTATGGAGACGCAGGACTGGCGGATCTGGCAGACCGCCCACATCCTTCTCCGCGCCAGCAGCAAGTACCAGCAGAAGGCAGAGGCGCAGAAGGTGTACGCGGATCTGGAGACACGGCTGGGCGTGGAGTTCGACCGGAGGAAGAAGGATGACCTGGCCCGTCTGTGTGAGCATTATGCGTGGGAGGATGGCCGCCTATGGAAGCTAACTCCGCGCGTCTTGTGGGTTCCCCCGCCCATGCTGCAGAGGGCGGTGGTGGAGGCCTACCACCGCCATGACCACACCGGCACGTAGGCGTTGAAGGACCGCCTGACGCCCATCATCCATGTGCCAAATCTGGCGGCTCTCATCAAGGAGGTGGTGCAGCACTGCGCCACCTGCGAGCGAGCGTGGAAGACCACACCGCGGGACAAGCCGTTGTTCCAACCCTCACCCATCGGCGAGCCGCTGGAGAAGATCATCATTGACTTCCACGGCCCCCGTGCGCACCGCGACCAAGGGAACCGGTACTGGATCGCAGCGGTGGACCACTTCACGAAGTTCCTCTGGGTCCGCGCTGTGCCCAACAAGAGCTCTGCCACTGCGGCAAAGTTCATCCGCGAGGAGATCTTTTACCGCTTTGGTGGATGCAGCGTGGTGCACAGCGACAACGGCACCGAATTCATGGGGGCCTTCAGAGAGGAGCTGGAGGAATGGGGGGTCCGCCACGTACACTCCGGGCGGTACAGGCCAGAATCCCAAGGGCAAGTGGAGCGGGTGCACGAGATACTGGAGCGAGCAGTGGCCACCGCGGAGGGTAGCAGCTGGGCAGAGAAGCTGAAGAAGACGGCGCACTTCATCAACACAACACCCAGCCGTGCAATCTCCTTCTCACCCCACATGCTGCTCTTCGGTCAGCCACTGTGGGCGGCGATGGGCATGCCCCAGAAGCCGCTGAGGCTACCACTTGCTCCGGAGGAACAAGGGAAGCACTCGGAGGAGGAGAAGGACAGGGAGGTCGCGGAATGGTTCCGCAAGCGCTGTGAAAGGAAGAAGGCCATGCGAGCAGAGGCGCGGTTGAGGGGTTCTGTCGCTACCTGGCGCGGATGCGATGCAGCCAACCGACGGCTGAACCATGGGCCCATCAAAGAGGGCCACTTGGTGTATCTCTGCCCCTTCCCCAATGCGGGGCGAGAGGCAGGAGAGCCGCGGGAGGTGTACCGCGTGGCCAGCGTCGAGGCAGGGCAAGTGTGGTTGGAGGGGCCGGAAGGGTTCAGCGACCACAGTTATCCGGCCACGGAGTTTGTGCTGCTGCCACCAGTGTGGCAAACGCACATCCCCGGAAGAGAGGTCGCCTACCGCCTTTGGGACAGCGGAAGGGCTCGCGGGGATGGAGAGCGGAGGAGGTTGTTGGACGTCTGTGAAGAGCAGGTGTCGCAGCAGGAGCAGGAGTGGAGCCAGGACCCAGAGGAGGTGGAGGAGGAAGAGTCCGATGTCCGTGAACTGGCCGCGGAGGAGGTGAGGAAGGAACCACGGCGAGAACAGCCGCGGCGGGGGTAGCAGCTGGAGCAGCGGGAGGAGAGGCGGCAGGAACAGAGGGAGCAGCAGGAACGGAGGAAGAGGGAGGAGCCTGAAGGTAGGCTCGAGCGCCAGCCCGAGCAAACCTCGACGGGGGTGGCCCAGCAGCCATCACAAAACACCACCGCGGACTGGGGTGCCGATGAGCCCCAAGACCCTGGCCAACTACACTGGCCCGTGCGTATGGTGCGGAGAGAATCTCCCTGCTGAGCCACGTCTAAAGGTGGTGTGCCGTGTGTGCGGAAATCCCGCACACAAGTATGCCGGTGGAACCTCCAAAACCTGCATTGGATGAAACCGCACCTGCTTGCGATGCCTGAGGGAGGCAGCTGAGGAGGAAGCCGCGAAGGAGTGGGAGGAGGAAGAAGGAGCGGGACCCGGCGCTAGAGGAGCACCACCCCTTGGAAGATGGGACCCAGAAGAGGAGAAGAAAGAGGAGGAAGAAGAGGAAGAAGAGGAGGGGTCCCCTGAGCGAAGGAAAGGTCCGCGCACGGTCTCCGGGGCCACGATGAGGCAGCGGCAGGCAGAGGGAAGGGTTGCGGCAGAAAAGAGAAGGCGGAAGGAGCTGGAGGAGAAGAAGTGTGCCCAATGCGGCCAATGGTGGGGAGTGGCGGTGCAGGATTGTGGCGGGTGCCTCTGCAAAATCTGCACTGGCTGCCTGGCGCCACCTCGTGACAGGCGCGGAGGGCGAAGTGGGGCTGCGTTGTGCAGAAGGTGCAGAGAAGAGATCGAAAAGCGACGAGGTGTCCGCAAGGTACCCCGAGTGAATGCGGAGGAGGAAGAGGAAGAATCGGAAGAGGAAGAGGAGGAGGTACTGGGAGAGGAAGGGCATCAATCCGCGGCATGTCCCACATGCCTGAAGACGGTGCAGGATGGAGGAAGGTGTGCGGTCTACACTAGGCCTGCCCACCGCGAATGCCTGGTGACGGGCAGCTCCGCCTGGAAGGGCCAATGTCACCAATGTGTGGGCAATGAGCTCCTTGAGACGGACTGCTACCTCAGCTTCACCGCGGAGACCCAAGAACCTGCATGCGCTGCCTGCCGGGAAGGGATGGCGGAGTTCGGGAAGGGATGTGGCATGTGCTTGAAGATGTGCCACCAACGATGCGGCAAGAGGGGTAAGGAAGGAGTGTGGACCTGTCACCGCTGCCTCGCTCAGCCCAGAAAAGAGGATTGGGGGGCAGAAAATTCCGGGCTACATTGCTGCGGAGACGGATGCGTGGGGATCGTCACAGGGATGACATGCCACTGTGAGCATTGCGGAGGATGGGCCCACGCGCAGTGCGCCACAGAAGTAGGAAGGAATGAGGAGGGGCAGATGGTGTACCGCTGCACCAGCTGCAGGACGTATGAGCGGATCCCACACTGCTCAACCTGCAAAAGAAGACTGGACGCGGAGGACATCACTGCAGGAGCCCGGTGTGAGGGGTGCCAGCTGTATGTGCATCAGGAGTGCTCCGCAAGGTACCAACGAGAAGGCGGGGAGGTGGAGACGTACTGCCGTCCCTGCCATCACCGGCAGCGGCCAGGACCGCAAGGGAAGTTCACGCGCCTGCTGCACTGACAAGACTCTGGGACAGAGTCTTGAAAAGGAGGGGTTGGGGGCATCAGTGTCAGGCGAAAATCCACCGCATCTCCGCAGCAGAAGCGACGGATCTGCGGAAGGGTGTCTCCGCGGTCTGGCAGATCCGCGGAGAAGACCTGGACAAGGATCGTGGAACACTGGAGGATCTGCACGGAAAGCTGGCTCCCGCAATGAGGTTGCGGTAGAGCGTGGGGTGGCACGGAATCCAGTGGCGGTGGCGGAAAAGATGGACTGGCGGGAGAGTTGCCGCCAAGGCACCAACAACCAGCGGCGGCCTCTCTACGGCTATTGGAAGCGCTTGTCGCGGAGGAGGCAAAAAGAGGCGGGACAGGCGGGGATGAGAGTCCGCGATGGAAAAGGAACATGAGCCGAGCCATGGAGAGGTGGGAGTGAAGCAGGAGCGTCGGACGTGCAAGACATCCGCCGGCTGAACCGGTTATCAGGAGGGAGGCGGCAGGAGCGCGACCAATCAGAGCACAAGGCTGACAGCGGTGATCAAGGAGGAGGGCCGGGAGGACGCACCGCGGAAGACGAAGATTCAAGGAAGAACACGAAGAACCACGTGCACGAGCCGCGGTTGAAGAAAGTGATCAGTAGAGGATATGCAGTGTATGTGTGTGTGTGGGTAAGGACGAGACCCGCGGTGCGTAGCCGCATCACGTGGAGTCCAAGTAGGAAGAAAGATGATGTTGTGAGAGGGATGAGACCCACGGCGTGTACACACGCCGTACGGAGTCCTGAGTAGAAAAGGGCCGTAGTAGCAGTGGCATAAGTGCAACTCAGTCTTGCTTGCTTTCGGAGCGATCCGTGGACTCCGCACTACAGCCTTGTCAAAGACATTTTACCAACTCTCATCTCTGTTCCCCGCCCATCGCCCTCTTGCCCACCATTGCTCTTGGATTCCGGTCCGCGGACTGTGTAACTAAGGGCGCGAAGAACCAAAAGTCCGAGTGAAGTAAGTTGCCAGCGGGGACCCTTGCTTGCACACGCCCGTGGAACGAGGGTTCCGCGGAGAGGAGTCGGACGCCACGAGGTGGTGGGCTCCCGTGTGGGAAGAAGTGGACCGCGGAGCGTTACTCATCGGTGAGGTCCCAGCGCAAAGGTCCAGATCTGCGGTCCGCGGAGGTGTGTGTGCTCTGAAGTTTCCAATTGGGTATCGTTGCATGCCTCAGGACGATAGTAGTGGTGAAGGTGCCCGATCCGCGGAATAGCGCGGAACGCAGCTGGCCTCGGAGGGGATCAAGGATGCGACAAAATTGGGGGTATCAACATGGCGTGGTAACAACGTACACTGACAAACCAAACTAGGCATATGTCACTAACCATGACCAAAGAATTTCAATATGGGTGGTCAACGTTCACAACCCATAACATGAGTCACAAATGGTCAGAGGGGGAAACAATGGGTTGGGAACACTAGTTATCAACTAGCAAGTACAAAGACCTTCAACAAGGTGTGGCACGGTATGGCTAGCGTGCACAGTGACCAACCAAAGGATGCATACGTCACTGACTATGACCGAAGAAGTCCACTATGTGTCGTCAACATTGAAAACTCATAACACGAGTCACAAATGGTCAGAGGGAGAGACACTTGTTTGGGAACCCTATGTATCGACTAGAAAGGACAAATAACTTCAATACGTAGTGGCATGGCATGGCTAGTATGCACACCAAACAACCAAACTAGGCATATGTCACTGACCATGACCAGAGAATTTCAATATGGGTGGTCAACGTTGACCAACCATAACACGAGTCACAAACGGTCAGGGGAGGAAACAATGCTATGGGGTTATCAGTTCTCAACTAGCAAGTACAACGACCTTCAGTCAGTAGTAACACAGTGTGGCTACCATGCACAATGACCGACCAAAGTAGGCATATGTACTGCCTTTGACCAAAGAAATCCGTTGTGTGTGGTCAACGTTGACAACTCATCATACGAGTCACAAATGGTCAGAGAGGGAAACAATGGTTTGGGCTCACCAAGTATCAAATAGCAAGCAAAAGGATCTTCAAAACGTTGTGGCACGGTGTGGATACCATGCACGATAACCAACCAAAGTAGGCATATGTCACTGACCATGACCAAATAATGTCACTAAGTGTGGTAAACTTTGACAACTCATCACACGAGTCACAAATGGTCGAGGTGGAAGAAAATGGTTTATGAATACTAGTTATCGACTAGCAAGTACAAATACATTCAATATGTAGTGGCACAGTGTGGCTACAATGCACAGTGACCAACCAAAGTATGCATATGTCACAGACCATGAACAAAGAATTTCACTTCATGTGGTCAATGTTGACAACTCACAACACGAGTCACAGATATTCAGAGGGGGTAACAATGATTTGGGAACACAAGCTATCAACTAGAAAGCATGGAGACCTTCAATACGTAGTGACACGCCGTGGTAACCATGTACAGTGACAAACTAAAGTAGGCATATGTCACTAACCATGACCAAAATAGTTTCACAGTGTGTGGTCAACGTTGAAAACGCATAACATGAGTCACAAACAGTCAAAGGGGGAAACAATGGGTTGGGAACACTAGTTATCAGCTAGCAAGTACAAAGACCTTCAGCAAGCTGTGGCACGGTATGGCTAGTGTGCACAGTGACCAACCAAAGGATGCATACGTCACTGACTATGACTGAAGAAGTCCACTATGTGTGGTCAACATTGAAAACTCATAACATGAGTCACAAATGGTCAGAGGGAGAGACAATTGTTTGGGAACCCTATGTATCGACTAGAAAGGACAAAGAACTTCAATACGTAGTGGCACGGTGTGGCTAATATGCACACCGAACAACCAAACCAGGCATATGTCACTGACCATGACCAGAGAATTTCAATATGGGTGGTCAACGTTGACCAACCATAGCACGAGTCACAAACGGTCAGGGGAGGAAACAATGCTATGGGAATATCAGTTCACAACTAGCAAGTACAACGACCTTCAGTCAGTAGTAGCACAGTGTGGCTACCATGCACAATGACCGACCAAAGTAGGCATATGTACTGCCTTTGACCAAAAACATCCGCTGTGTGTGGTCAACGTAGACAACTCATAATAGGAGTCACAAATGGTCAGAGGGGAAGACAATGGTTGGGGAACACCAGGTATCAACTAGCAAGCACAAGGACCTTCAATAAGGTGTAGCACGGTGTGGATACCATGCACGATGACCAACCAAAGTAGGCATATTTCAATAACCATGACCAAATAATGTCACTAAGTGTGGTAAACTTTTACAACTCATAACACGAGTCACAAATGGTCAGGGTGGACGATAATGGTTTGTGAATACTAGTTATCAACTAGCAAGTACAAATACCTTCAATATGTAGTGGCACAGTGTGGCTACAATGCACAGTGACCAACCAAAGTATGCATATGTCACTGACCATGACCAACAAATTTCACTTCATGTGGTCAACGTTGACAACTCACAACACGAGTCACTGATAGTCAGA
>SZWC01002479.1:125202-135817 GCA_023375785.1 Penium margaritaceum | reverse complement strand
CCAAATAATGTCACTAAGTGTGGTAAACTTTGACAACTCATAACACGAGTCACAAATGGTCAGGGTGGACGATAATGGTTTGTGAATACTAGTTATCAACTAGCAAGTACAAATACCTTCAATATGTAGTGGCACAGTGTGGCTACAATGCACAGTGACCAACCAAAGTATGCATATATCACTGACCATGACCAACAAATTTCACTTCATGTGGTCAACGTTGACAACTCACAACACGAGTCACTGATAGTCAGAGGGCGGGAACAATGGTTTGGGAACACTAGCTATCAACAAGGAAGCACAAAGACCTTCAATACGTAGTGACACGGCGTGGTAACCACGTACAATGACAAACAAAACTAGGCATATGTCACTAACCATGACCAAAGAATTTCAATATGGGTCGTCAACATTGAAAACACATAACACGAGTCACAAATGGTCAGAGGGGGAAACAATGGGTTGGGAACACTAGTTATCAACTAGCAAGTGCAAAGACCTTCAACAAGAAGTGGCACTGTATGGCTAGCGTGCACAGTGACCAACCAAAGGATGCATACGTCACTGACTATAACCGAAGAAGTCCACTATGTGTGGTCAACATTGAATACTCATAACACGAGTCAAAAATGGTCAGAGGGAGAGACAATTGTTTGGGAACCCTATGTATCGACTACAAAGGACGAAGAACTTCAATAAGTAGTGGCACGGTGTGGCCAGTATGCAGAACGAACAACCAAACTAGGCATATGTCACTGACCATGACCAGAGAATTTCAATATGGGTGGTCAACGTTGACCAACCATAACACGAGTCACAAACGTTCAGGGGAGGAAACAATGCTATGGGGATATCAGTTCTCAACTAGCAAGTACAACGACCTTCAGTCAGTAGTAGCACAGTGTGGCTACCAAGCACAATGACCGACCAAAGTAGGCATATGTACTGCCTTTGACCAAAAAAATCCGCTGTGTGTGGTCAACGTTGACAACTCATAATAGGAGTCACAAATGGTCAGAGGGGGAGACAATGGTTGGGGAACACCAGGTATCAACTAGCAAGCACAAGGACCTTCAATAAGTTGTGGCACGGCGTGGATCCCATGCACGATGACCAACCAAAGTAGGCATATGTCACTGACCATGACCAAATAATGTCACTAAGTGTGGTCAACTTTGACAACTCATAACACGAGTCACAAATGGTAAGGGTGGAAGATAATGGTTTGTGAATACTAGTTATCGACTAGCAAGTACAAATACCTTCAATATGTAGTGGCACAGTGTGGCTACAATGCACAGTGACCAACCAAAGTATGCATGTGTCACTGACCATGACAAATTAATTTCACTTCATGTGCTCAATGTTGACAACTCACAACACAAGTCACAGATATTCAGAGGGGGTAACAATGGTTTGGGAACACTAGCTATCAACTAGAAAGCACAAATACCTTCAATATAGAGTGACAAGGCCTGGTAACCATGTACAATGACAAACCAAAGTAGGCATATGTCACTAACCATGACCAAACGGATTTGACAGTGTGTGGTCAACGTTGAAAACGCATAACACGAGTCACAAATGGTCAGAGGGGGAAACAATGGGTTGGGAACACTAGTTACCAACAAACAAGTACAAAGACCTTCAGCAAATTGTGGCACGGTATGGCTAGCGTGCACAGTGACCAACCAAAGGATGCATACGTCACTGACTATGACCGAAGAAGTCCACTATGGGTGGTCAACATTGACAACTCATAACACGAGTCACAAACGGTCAGAGGGAGAGACAATTGTTTGGGAACCCTATGTATCGACTAGAAAGGACAAAGAACTTCAATAAGTAGTGGCGCGGTGTGAGTAGTGTGCACACCGAACAACCAAACTAGGCATATGTCACTGACCATGACCAGAGCATTTCAATCTGGGTGGTCAACGTTGACCAACCATAACACGAGTCACAAACGGCCAGGGGAGGAAACAATGCTATGAGAATATCAGTTCTCAACTAGCAAGTACAACGACCTTGAGTCAGTAGTAGCACAGTGTGGCTACCATGCACAATGACCGACCAAAGTAGGCATATGTACTGCCTTTGACCAAAGAAATCCGCTGTGTGTGGTCAACGTTGACAACTCATAATAGGAGTCACAAATGGTCAGAGGGGGAGACGATGGTTTGGGAACACCAGGTATCAACTAGCAAGCACAAGGACCTTCAATAAGTTGTGGCACGGTGTGGATACCATNCATATGTCACTGACCATGACCAGAGAATTTCAATATGGGTGGTCAACGTTGACCAACCATAACACGAGTCACAAACGGCCAGGGGAGGAAACAATGCTATGAGAATATCAGTTCTCAACTAGCAAGTACAACGACCTTGAGTCAGTAGTAGCACAGTGTGGCTACCATGCACAATGACCGACCAAAGTAGGCATATGTACTGCCTTTGACCAAAGAAATCCGCTGTGTGTGGTCAACGTTGACAACTCATAATAGGAGTCACAAATGGTCAGAGGGGGAGACGATGGTTTGGGAACACCAGGTATCAACAAGCAAGCACAAGGACCGTCAATAAGTTGTGGCACGGTGTGGATACCATGCACGATGACCAACCAAAGTAGGCATATGTCACTGACCATGACCAAATAATGTCACTAAGTGTGGTAAACTTTGACAACTCATAACACGAGTCTCAAATGGTCAGGGTGGAAGATAATGGTTTGTGAATACTAGTTATCGACTAGAAAGTACAAATACGTTCAATATGTAGTGGCACAGTGTGGCTACAATGCACAGTGACCAACCAAAGTATGCATATGTCACAGAACATGACAGACAAATTTCACTTCATGTGGTCAACGTTGACAACTCACAACACGAGTCACTGATAGTCAGAGGGGGGGAACAATGGTTTGGGAACACTAGCTATCAACTAGGAAGCACAAAGACGTTCAATACGTAGTGACACAGCGTGGTAACCACGTACAGTGAAAAACCAAACTAGGCATATGTCACTAACCATGACCAAAGAATTTCAATATGGGTGGTCAACGTTGAAAATGCATAACACGAGTCACAAATGGTCAGAGGGGGAAACAATGGGTTGGGAACACTAGTTATCTACTACCAAGTACAAAGACCTTCAACAAGATGTGGCACGGTATGGCTCGCGTGCACAGTGACCAACCAAAGGATGCATACGTCACTGACTATGACCGAAGAAGTCCACTATGTGTGGTCAACATTGACAACTCATAACACGAGTCACAAATGGTCAGAGGGAGAGACAATGGTTTGCGAACCCTATGTATCGACTAGAAAGGACAAAGAACTTCAATACGTAGTGGCACGGTGTGCCTAATATGCACACCGAACAACCAAACTAGGCATATGTCACTGACCATGACTAGAGAATTTCAATATGGGTGGTCAACGTTGACCAACCATAACACGAGTCACAAACAGTCAGGGGAGGAAACAATGCTATAGGAAAATCAGTTCTCAACTAACAAGTACAACAACATTCAGTCAGTAGTAGCACAGTGTAGCTACCATGCACAATGACCGACCAAAGTAGGCATATGTACTGCCTTTGACCAAAGAAATCCGCTTTGTGTGGTCAACGTTGACAACTCATAATAGGAGTCACAAATGGTCAGAGGGGGAGACAATGGTTTGGGAACACCAGGTATCAACTAGCAAGCACAAGGACCTTCAATAAGTTGTGGCACGGTGTGGATACCATGCACGATGACCAACCAAAGTAGGCATATGTCACTGACCATGACCAAATAATGTCACTAAGTGTGGTACACTTTGACAACTCATAACACGAGTCACAAATGGTCAGGGTGGAAGATAATGGTTTGTGAATACTAGATTGACTACCAAGTACAAATACCTTCAATATGTAGTGGCACAGTGTGGCTACAATGCACAGTGACCAACCAAAGTGTGCATATGTCACTGACCATGACCAACAAATTTCACTTCATGTGGTCAACGTTGACAACTCACAACACGAGTCACTGATAGTCAGAGGGGGGGAACAATGGTTTGGGAATACTAGCTATCAACTAGGAAGCACAAAGACCTTCAATACGTAGTGACACGGTGTGGTAACCACGTACAGTGACAAACCAAACTAGGCATATGTCACTAACCATGACCAAAGAATTTCAATATGGGTGGTCAACGTTCACAACCCACAACATGAGTCACAAATGGTCAGAGGGGGAAAAAATGGTTTGGGAACACTAGTTATAAACTAGCAAGTACAAAGACCTTCAACAAGCTTTGGCACGGTATGGCTAGCGTGCATAGTGACCAACCAAAGGGTGCATACGCAACTGACTATGACCGAAGAAGTCCACTATGTGTGGTCAACATTGAAAACTCACAACACGAGTCACAAATGGTCAGAGGGAGAGACAATTGTTTGGGAACCCTATGTATCGACTAGAAAGGTCAAAGAACTTCAATACGTAGTGGCACAGTGTGGCTAGTATGCACACCAAACAACCCAACTAGGCATGTCACTGACCATGACCAGAGAATTTCAATATGGGTGGTCAACGTTGACCAACCATAACACGAGGCACAAACGGTCAGGGGAGGAAATAATGCTATGGGAATATCAGTTCTCAACTAGCAAGTACAACGACCTTCAGTCAGTAGTAGCACAGTGTGGCTACCATGCACAATGACCGACCAAAGTAGGCATATGTACTGCCTTTGACCAAAAAAATCCGCTGTGTGTGGTCAATGTTGACAACTCATAATAGGAGTCACAAATGGTCAGAGGGGGAGACAGTGGTTGGGGAACACCAGGTATCAACTAGCAAGCACAAGGACCTTCAATACGTTGTGGCACGGTGTGGATACCATGCACGATGACCAACCAAAGTAGGCATATGTCACTGACCATGACCAAATAATGTCAATAAGTGTGGTACACTTTGACAACTCATAACATGAGTCACAAATGTTCAGGGTGGAAGATAATGGTTTGTGAATACTAGTTATCGACTACCAAGTACAAATACCTTCAATATGTAGTGGCACAGTGTGGCTACAATGCACAGTGACCAACCGAAGTATGCATATGTCACTGACCATGACCAACAAATTTCACTTCATGTGGTCAACGTTGACAACTCACAACACAATTCACTGATAGTCAAAGGGGGGGAACAATGGTTTGGGAATACTAGCTATCAACTAGGAAGCACAAAGACCTTCAATACGTAGTGACACGGTGTGGTAACCACGTACAGTGACAAACCAAACTAGGCATATGTCACTAACCATGACCAAAGAATTTCAATATGGGTGGTCAGCGTTCACAACCCATAACATGAGTCACAAATGGTCAGAGAGGGAAACAATGGGTTGGGAACACTAGTGATCAACTAGCAAGTACAAAGACCTTCAACAAGCTATGGCACGTTATGGCTAGCGTGCACAGTGACCAACCAAAGGATGCATACGTCACTGACTATGACGGAAGAAGTCCCCTATGTGTGGTCAACATTGAAAACTCATAACACGAGTCACAAATGGTCAGAGGGAGAGACAATTTTTTAGGAACCCTATGTATCGACTAGAAAGGATAAAGAACTTCAATACGTAGTGGCGCGGTGTGGCTAATATGCACACCGAACAACCAAACTAGGCATATGTCACTGACCATGACCAGAGAATTTCAATATGGGTGGTCAATGTTGACCAACCATAACACGAGTCACAAACGGTCAGGGGAGGAAACAATGCTATGGGAATATCAGTTCTCAACTAGCAAGTACAACGACCTTCAGTCAGTAGTAGCACAGTGTGGATACCATGCACAATGACCAACCAAAGTAGGCATATGTCACTGACCATGACCAAATAATGTCACTACGTGTGGTAAAATTTGACAACTCATAACACGAGTCACAAATGGTCAGGGTTGAAGCTAATGGTGTGTGAATACTAGTTATTGACTAGCAAGTACAAATACCTTCAATATGTAGTGGCACAGTGTGGCTACAATGCACAGTGACCAACCAAAGTCTGCATATGTCACTGACCATGACCAACAAATTTCACTTCATGTGGTCAACGTTGACAACTCACAACACGAGTCACTGATAGTCAGAGGGGGGGGAACAATGGTTTGGGAACACTATCTATCAACTAGGAAGCACAAAGACCTTCAATACGTAGTGACACGACGTGGTAACCACGTATAGTGACAAACCAAACTAGGCATATGTCACTAACCATGACCAAAGAATTTCAATATGGGTGGTCAACGTTCACAACCCATAACATGAGTCACAAATGGTCAGAGGGGGAACAATGGGTTGGGAACACTAGTTATCAACTAGCAAGTACAAAGACCTTCAACAAGCTGTGGCACGATATGGCTAGCGTGCACAGTGACCAACCAAAGGATGCATACGTCACTGACTATGACTGAAGAAGTCCACTATGTGTGGTCAACATTGAAAACTCATAACACGAGGCACAAATGGTCGGAGGGTGAGACAATTGTTTGGGAACCCTATGTATCGACTAGAAAGGAAAAAGAACTTCAATACGTAGTGGCGCGGTGTGGCTAATATGCACACCGAACAACCAAACTAGGCATATGTCACTGACCATGACCAGAGAATTTCAATATGGGTGGTCAACGTTGACCAACCATAACACGAGTCACAAATGGCCAGGGGAGGAAACAATGCTATGGGAATATCAGTTCTCAACTAGCAAGTACAATGACCTTCAGTCAGTAGTAGCACAGTGTGGCTACCATGAACAATGACCGACCAAAGTAGGCATATGTACTGCCTTTGACCAAAGAAATCCGTTGTGTGTGGTCAACGTTGACAACTCATAATAGGAGTCACAAATGGTCAGAGGGGGAGACAATGGTTTGGGAACACCAGGTATCAACTAGCAAGCACAAAGACCTTCAATAAGTTGTGGCACGGTGTGGATACCATGCACGATGACCAACCAAAGTAGGCATATGTCACTGACCATGACCAACTTATGTCACTAAGTGTGGTAAACTTTGACAACTCATAACATGAGTCACATATGGTCGGGGTTGAAGATAATGGTTTGTGAATACTAGTTATTGACTAGCAAGTACAAATACCTTCAATATGTAGTAGCACAGTGTGGCTACAATGCACAGCGACCAACCAAAGTATGTATATGTCACTGACCATGGCCAACAAATTTCACTTCATGTGGTTAACGTTGACAACTCACAACACGAGTCACTGATAGTCAGAGGGAGGGAACAATGGTTTGGGAACACTAGCTATCAACTAGAAAGCACAAAGACCTTCAATACGTAGTGACACGGCGTAGTAACCACGTACAGTGACAAACCAAACTAGGCATATGTCACTAACCATGACCAAAGAATTTCAATATGGGTGGTCAACGTTGAAAACGCATAACACGAGTCACAAATGGTCAGAGGGGGAAACAATGGGTTGGGAAGACTAGTTATCAACTAGCAAGTACAAAGACCTTCAACAAGCTGTGGCACGGTATGGATAGCGTGCATAGTGACCAACCAAAGGATGCATACGTCACTGAATATAACCGAAGAATTCCACTATGTGTGGTCAACATTGACAACTCATAACACGAGTCACAAATGGTCAGAGAGAGAGACAATTGTTTGCGAACCCTATGTATCAACTAGAAAGGACAAAGAACTTCAATACGTAGTGGAATGGTGTGGCTAATATGCACACCGAACAACCAAACTAGGCATATGTCACTCACCATGACCAGAGAATTTCAATATGGGTGGTCAACGTTGACCAACCATAACACGAGTCACATACGGTCAGGGGAGGAAAAAATGCTATGGGAATATCGGTTCTCAACTAGCAAGTACATCGACCTTCAGTCAGTAGCAGCACAGTGTGGCTACCATGCACAATGACCGACCAAAATAGTTATATGTACTGCCTTTGACCAAAGAAATCCGTTGTGTGTGGTCAACGTTGACAACTCATAATAGGATTCACAAATGGTCAGAGGGGGAGACAATGGTTTGGGAACACCAGGTATCAACTAGCAAGCACAAGGACCTTCAATAAGTCATGGCACGCTGTGGATACCATGCACGATGACCAACCAAAGTAGGCATACGTCACTTACCATGACCAAATAATGTCACTAAGTGTGGTACACATTGACAACTCATAACACGAGTCACAAATGGTCAGGGTGGAAGATAATGGTTTGTGAATACTAGCTATCGACTAGCAAGTACAAATACCTTCAATATGTAGTGGCACAGTGTGGCTACAATGCACAGTGACCAACCAAAGTATGCATATGTCACTGACCATGACCAACAAATTTCACTTCATGTGGTCAACGTTGAAAACTCACAACACGAGTCACTGATAGTCAGAGGGGGGTAACAATGGTTTTGGATTACTAGCTATCAACTAGGAAGCACAAAGACCTACAATACGTAGTGACACGGCGTGGTAACCACGTACAGTGATAAACCAAACTAGGCATATGTCACTAACCATGACCAAAGAATTTCAATATGGGTGGTCAGCGTTCACAACCCATAACATGCGTCACAAATGGTCAGAGGGTGAAACAATGGGTTGGGAACACTAGTTATCAACTAGCAAGTACAAAGACCTGCAACAAGCTTTGGCATGGTATGGCTAGCGTGCACAGTGACCAACCAAAGGATGCATACGTCACTGACTATGACCGAAGAAGTCCACTATGTGTTGTCAACATTGACAACTCATAACACGAGTCACAAATGGTCAGAGGGAGAGACAATTGTTTGGGAACCCTATGTATCGACTAGAGAGGACAAAGAACTTCAATACGTAGTGGCACGGTGTGGCTAATATGCACACCGAACAACCAAACTAGGCATATGTCACTGTCCATGACCACAGAATTTCAATATGGGTGGTCAACGTTGACCAACCATAACAGGATTCACAAACGGTCAGGGGAGGAAACAATGCTATGGGAATATCCGTTCTCAACTAGCAAATACAACGACATTCAGTCAATAGTAGCACAGTGTGGCTACCATGCACAATGACCGACCAAAGTAGGCATATGTACTGCCTTTTACCACAGAAATCCGCTGTGTGTGGTCAACGTTGACAACTCATAATAGGATTCACAAATGGTCAGAGGGGGAGACAATGGTTTGGGAACACTAGGTATCAACTAGCAAGCACAAGGACCTTCAAGAAGTTGTGGCACGGTGTGGATACCATGCACGATGACCAACAAAAGTAGGCATATGTCACTGACCATGACCAACCAATGTCACTAAGTGTGGTACAATTTGAAAACTCATAACACGTGTCACAAATGGTCAGGGTTGAAGATAATGGTTTGTGAATACTAGTTATCGACTAGCAAGTACAAATACCTTCAATATGTAGTAGCACAGTGTGGCTACAATGCACAGCGACCAACCAAAGTATGCATATGTCACTGACCATGACCAACGAATTCCACTTCATGTGGTCAACGTTGACAACTCACAACACGAGTCACTGATAGTCAGAGGGGGGGAACAATGGTTTGGGAACACTAGCTATCAACTAGGAAGCACAAAGACCTTCAATACGTAGTGACACGGCGTGGTAACCACGTACAGCGACAAACCAAACTAGGCATATGTCACTAACCATGACCAAAGAATTCAATATGGGTGGTCAGCGTTCACAACCCATAACATGCGTCACAAATGGTCAGAGGGGGAAGCAATGGGTTGGGAACACTAGTTATCAACTAGCAAGTACAAAGACCTTCAACAAGCTGTGGCACGGCATGGCTAGCGTGCACAGTGACCAACCAAAGGATGCATACGTCACTGACTATGACCGAAGAAGTCCACTATGTGTTGTCAACATTGACAACTCATAACACGAGTCACAAATGGTCAGAGGGAGAGATAATTGTTTGCAAGCCCTATGTTTCGACTAGAAAGGACAAAGAACTTCAATACGTAGTGACAAGGTGTGGCTAATATGCACACCGAACAACCAAACTAGGCATATGTCACTGACCATGACCAGAGAATTTCAATATGTGTGGTCAACATTGACCAACCATAGCACGAGTCACAAACGGTCAGGGGAGGAAACAATGCCTTGGGAATATCAGTTCTCAACTAGCAAATACAACAACCTTCAGTCAGTAGTGGCACAGTGTGGCTACCATGCACAATGACCGACCAAAGTAGGCATATGTACTGCCTTTGACCAAAGAAATTCGCTGTGTGTGGTCAACGTCGACAACTCATAATAGTAGTCACAAATGGTCAGAGGGGGAGACAATGGTTGGGGAACACCAGGTATCAACTAGCAAGCACAAGGACCTTCAATAAGTTGTGGCACGGTGTGGATACCATGCACGATGACCAGCCAAAGTAGGCATATGTCACTGACCATGACCAAATAATGTCACTAAGTGTGGTAAACTTTGACAACTCATAACACGAGTCACAAATGGTCAGGGTGGAAGATAATGGTTTGTGAATACTAGTTATCGACAAGCAAGTACAAATACCTTCAATATGTAGTGGCACAG
>SZWC01002479.1:106395-124815 GCA_023375785.1 Penium margaritaceum | reverse complement strand
TCAGAGGGAGAGACAATTGTTTGGGAACCCTATGTATTGACTAGAAAGGACAAAGAACTTCAATACGTAGTGGCACGGTGTGGCTAATATGCACACCAAACAACCAAACTAGGCATATGTCACTGACCATGACCAGAGAATTTCAATATGGGTTGTCAACGTTGACCAACCATAGCACGAGTCACAAACGGTCAGGGGAGGAAACAATGTTATGGGAATATCAGTTCTCAACTAGCAAGTACAACGACCTTCAGTCAGTAGTAGCCCAGTGTGGCTACCATGCACAATGACCGACCAAAGTAGGCATATGTACTGCCTTTGACCAAAGAAATCCGCTGTGTGTGGTCAACGTTGACAACTCATAATAGGATTCAAAAATGGTCAGAGGGGGAGACAATGGTTTGGGAACACCAGGTATCAAGTAGCAAGCACAAGGACCTTCAATAAGTTGTGGCACGGTGTGGATACCATGCACGATGACCAACCAAAGTAGGCATATGTCACTGACCATGACCAAATAATGTCACTAAGTGTGGTAAACTTTGACAACTCATAACATGAGTCACAAATGGTCAGGGTGGAAGATAATGGTTTGTGAATACTAGTTATCGACTAGCAAGTACAAATGCCTTCAATATGTAGTGGCACAGTGTGGCTACAATGCACAGTGACCAACCAAAGTATGCATATGTCACTGACCATGACCAACAAATTTCACTTCATGTGTTCAACGTTGACAACTCACAACACGAGTCACTGATAGTCAGAGGGAGGGAACAATGGCTTTAAAACACTAGCTATGAACTAGAAAGCACAAACACCTTCAATACGTAGTGACACAGCGTGGTAACCACGTACAGTGACAAACCAAACTAGGCATATGTCACTAACCATGACCAAAGAATTTCAATATGGGTGGTCAACGTTCACAACCCATAACATGAGTCACAATTGGTCAGAGGGGGAAAGAATGGTTTCAAAACACTATGTATCTTCTAGCAAGTACAAAAATCTTCGTATGTATTGGCACGGTGTGGCTACCGTGCACAATGACCTATCCAAGTAGGCATACATCACTGCTCATGACCAAAGAAGTTTAGTGTGTGTGTTCAACGTTCACAACTCATAATACAGGTCCAAAATGGGCCGAGGGAGAAACAATGGTTTGGGAATACTCGGTATCGACTAGCAAGTACAAAGACCTTCGATAAGTGGTGGCACGATGTGGCTACCATGCACAATGACCAACCAAACTATGCTTGTGTCACTGAAAATCATAAAAAGAGTTTCACTGTGTGTAGTCAACTTTCATTCTTACGGCTAGTCAGTCGGAGCAATGCATGAGAGGTTATTCAAGCTCAAAGTTGCAAAATTAGAAATTCCGTCTGCGTCAATTCTTTATGACTAAGCTAACTTTGTTATCATTCATAATTTTGAAAACTACCCTCTAATCTTACACCCCCTTATTCTATGCCCTTTACCCATAGGAACCCTTATAATGTCATTTGGACATCACATGAACACCATGTGAGTTGGCTTAGTGCTTATAGAGTTAGATTATGGAGCGATAGGTCCTGGGTTTGAATCCTCCTACGCGCAATATAGAATAGGCTCGTGACCTTGGCGGGGAGGGGGGGGGGGGATACCTCAGCCATACCTTCGAGCCTAAGCCTTGGGGGGGTAGGGGGGGTGTCATAATGCGGTCGCAAATCTGTCCTCCAGGTCGTCCACGGAACATCCCTCTAGGGGGGGTGGGATGGAGTATTCCAGTGAAGGCACCTACGAGTAACAAATCAACAAAAACCGACCTGGTGTCAAAGGGAGAAACCTTTTGCTATTTATTGACTAGCAAGTGCAAATACTTTCAACAAGTAGTGGAACGGTGTGGCTACCATGCACAATGACCAGCCAGATTAGGCATGTGCCACTTACCATGACCAAAACATTTTACTATGTGTGGTCAACGTTGACAACCCATAATATGGGTCACGAGTTATCAGAGGGGGAAACAATGGTTTGGGAATACTAGATACCAACTAGCAAGTACAACGACCTTCAATGAGTAGTAGCACGGTGTGGCTACCATGCACAATGACCGACCAAAGTAGGCATGCGTACTGCCTTTGACAAAAGAAATCCGCTGTGTGTGGTCAACATTGACAACTCATTATACGAATCCCAAATATTCAGAGGGGGAAACAACTATTTGAGAACACCAGGTATCAACTAGCAAGCACAATGACCTTCAATACGTGTGGAGACCATGCGCGATAACCAACCAAGGTATGCATATGTCACTGGCCATGACCAAAGAATATCACCATGTGTGGTAAACTTTGGCAACTCATAACATGAGTCACAAATGGTCAGAGTGGAAGACAATGGTTTTTGAATACTAGTTATCGAGTAGCAAGTAGAAATACCTTCAATATGTAGTGGCACAGCGTGGCTACCATGCACAGTGACCAACCAAAGTATGCATATGTCACTGACCATGACGAACAAATTTCACTTCATGTGGTCAGCGTTGACAACTCACAACACGAGTTACAGATAGTCAAAGGGGGGTAACAATGGTTTGGGAACACTAGCTATTAACTAGAAAGCACAAATACCTTCAATATGTAGTGACACGTCGTGGTAACCATGTACAGTGACAAACAAAAGTAGGCATATGTCACTAACCATGACCAAAAGATTTTCACAGTGTGTGGTCAACGTTGAAAACGCATAACACGAGACACAAATGGTCAGAGGGGGAAACAATGGGTTGGGAACACTAGTTATCAACTAGCAAGTACAATGACCTTCAACAAGCAGTGGCACGGTATGGCTAGCGTGCACAGTGACCAACCAAAGGATGCATACGACACTGACTATGACCGAAGAAGTCCACTATGTGTGGTCAACATTGACAACTCATACCATGAGTCACAAATGGTCAGAGGGAGAGAAAATGGTTTGGAAACCCTATGTATCGACTAGAAAGGACAAAGAAATTCAATACGTAGTGGCACAGTGTGGCTACTATGCACACCAAACAACCAAACTAGGCATATGTTACTGACCATGATGAAAGAATTTCAATATGGGTGGTCAACGTTGACCAACCATAACACGAGTCACAAACGGTCAGGGGAGGAAACAATGCTATGTGCATATCAGTTCTCAACTAGCAAGTACAACGATCTTCAGTCAGTAGTAGCACAGTGTGCCTACCATGCACAATGACCGACCAAAGAAATCCGCTGTGTGTGGTCAACCTTGACAACTCATCAAACGAGTCACAAATGGTCAGAGAGGGAAACAATGGTTTGGGAACACCAAGTATCAAATAGCAAGCACAAGGAGCTTCAATACGTTGTGGCACGGTGTGGATACCATGCACGATGACCAACCAAAGTAGGCATATGTCACTGACCATGACCAAATAATGTCACTAAGTGTGGTAAACTTTGACAACTCATCACACGAGTCACAAATGGTCAGAGTGGAAGATTATGGTTTATGAATACTAGTTATCGACTAGCAAGTACAAATACATTCAATATGTAGTGGCATAGTGTCTCTACAATGCACAGTGACCAACCAAAGTATGCATAGGTCACAGACCATGAACAAAGAATTTCACTTCATGTGGTCAATGTTGACAACTCACAACACGAGTCACAGATATTCAGAGGGGGTGACAATGGTTTGGGAACACAAGCTATCAACTAGAAAGCACGGAGACCTTCAATACGTAGTGACACGGCGTGGTAACCATGTACAGTGACAAACCAAAGTAGGCATATGTCACTAACCATGACCAAAAGAATTTCACAGTGTGTGGTCAACGTTGAAAACGCAAAACACGAGTCACAAATGGTCAGAGGGGGAAACAATGGGTGTGGAACACGAGTTATCAACTAGCAAGTACAGAGACCTTCAACAAGCAGTGGCACGGTATGGCTAGCGTGCACAGTGACCAACCACTGACTATGACCGAAGAAGTCCACTATGTGTGGTCAACATTGACAACTCATACCATGAGTCACAAATGGTCAGAGGGAGAGACAATGGTTTGGGAACCCTATGTATCGACTAGAAAGGACAAAGAACTTCAATACGTAGTGGCCTGGTGTGGCTAATATGCACACCAAACAACCAAACTAGGCATATAGCACTGATCATGACAAGAGTTTTTCAACATGGGTGGCCAACGTTGACCAACCATAACACGAGTCACAAACGGTCAGGAGAGGAAACAATGTTATGGGAATATCAGTTCTCAACTAGAAAGTACAACGACCTTCAGTCAGTAGTAGCACGGTGTGGCTACCATGCACAATGACCGACCAAAGTAGGCATATGTACTGACTTTGACCAAAGAAATCCGCTGTGTGTGGTCAATGTTGACAACTCATAATACGAGTCACAATTGGTCAGAGAGGGAAACAATGGTTTCGTAACACCAAGTATCAAATAGCAAGCACAAGGGACTTCAATACGTTGTGGCACGGTGTGGATACCATGCACGATGACCAACCAAAGCCGGCATATGTCACTGACCATGACCAAATCATGTCACTAAGTGTGGTAAACTTTGACAACTCATAACACGAGTCACAAATGGTCAGGGTGGAAGATAATGGTTTGTGAATAATAGTTATCGACTAGAAAGTACAAATACCTTCAATATGTAGTGGCACAGTTTGGCTACAGTGCACAGTGACCAACCAAAGTATGCATGTGTCACTGACCATGATGAAAGAATTTCACTTCATGTGGTCAATGTTGACAACTCACAACACAAGTCACAGATATTCAGAGGGGGTAACAATGGTTTGGGAACACTAGCTATCAACTAGAAAGCACAAATACCATCAATACGCAGTGACAAGACGTGGTAACCATGTACAGTGACAAACCAAAGTAGGCATATGTCACTAACCATGACCAAACGGATTTGACAATGTGTGGTCAACGTTGAAAACGCATAACACGAGTCACAAATGGTCAGAGGGGGAAACAATGGATTGGGAACACTAGTTATCAACTAGCAAGTACAAAGATCTTCAGCAAGCTGTGGCACGGTATGGCTAGCGTGCACAGTGACCGACCAAAGGATGCATATGTCACTGACTATGACCGAAGAAGTCCACTATGTGTGGTCAACATTGACAACTCATAACACGAGTTACAAATGGTTAGAGGGAGAGACAATTGTTTGGGAACCCTGTGTATCGACTAGAAAGGACAAAGAACTTCAATACGTAGTGGCACGGTGTGGCTAATATGCACACCGAACAACCAAACTAGCCATATGTCACAGACCATAGCCAGAGAATTTCAATATGGGTGGTCAACGTTGACCAACCATAACACGAGTCACAAACGGTCAGGGGAGGAAACAATGCTACCGTAGTGATTTTTGTATTCGTTCAAAATAATTATAAGAGTTTCGCCCATGTTCAATTCTGAAATTCACTCAAGTTTGGGAGAATCAGTCAAGTAATCCCGGTATCACAAGTTTCCTACATGGAGTTTTGTGTCCTTGGTTTCCTATGGGAGAATCACGTTGAAAATGATTGCATGCCATTTTTGTGCCTCAATTTGAAACATGCAACAAATTGGCTCACAACATCTTAACAGAGAGCACATCAAGGTTTCTAACCTACAAGACAATGTCATCCTCGGGTTCAATGACCTCATTGAAGAGGTTTGCTGTGGGGTCCATAGCCTCCTCAACAGCAGCGTCACAAAAAGATGCGTCAAGCACAGATGAGAATCCACACCTCGTCCAGGCTTTCTCTATGGTGTCCCTCATCTCCTTTAGGCGCAGCCACGAGTTCAATGCCCACGTGAGGCCCACATTTCTCATCTTTGCCATGTTCAACTCCACCTTACCCTTTCCCCCATTCCGCATGTCTTGAACAACCTGCTTTGCGTACCACTCCGTGAACTGGGCACGGATGTTGGCTTTCAGTGGGCGTTGTAAACCCACATCAGCCGGTTGCGCGACCGATGTGCAACCTCCTGGTACAAACAACAGCTTGATGTGCGGGTAGCTCTTTTTCAGAAAAACCTGAAAATCGTTAGATGTGTGAGGGCGCCATGCATCAACCAAAAGGATTAGCTTTTGCACCCCTACCTTCTTACCATGCAATGCGCAATGGCGCTTGGGCCAAGGATGGAGAAGAAGTGTGATCCAGTCACGTGTGGTTTGCGCATTTGCCCAGTGTGTTTTGGTCTGGGTTAGGTGAAAGTGGTGGGCAGCCTTGAAAATGCGAGAATCAGCATTGTCCGGCTGGCTTCTGGCTGTTGTTCCCCCAAAAATCAGTTGAAGCGGCAAGAGATCACCACCCATTGTGCTTGACACTACAGCGGTGAATTTCCTCTTGTCATCTAGACCTCGGATGGCAACTTCTTTCACACCAGCCGGTGCGTAGGTCCGGTCTCCTGCGCAACCAGATTAGAGTGGTGTTAGCATTGCAGACAAAGGGAGGGAAAAAAAATCCAAATGAAAGCACGCGAAGTTTGAGATGCCCACCTGTTGGTACGAGGCTGATTCCTGTATGGTCCGCATTGACAATGAAGTGTGGATCCACACTGTGCATGCGCATGAGGGCCGCGACTCTTTTCAGCATGCGTTGACGGAGTTCCTCCCAGTTCTGTGGAACCTTCTGGGCAACTGTTGTCCCACAGCGAAACCGCCACTTGAGGTTGTGGCGCACAAACTTTCTGATCCAAGGTCTAGAGAACGACATGGGGCCGCCATTCTTCTGCAACTCTGCAGGGTGGTGCTCCTCAGTGAGGCCCAGGAGAACACCTTGGATGCTAGCGGAGTTCAGGGGTGTTCCAGCCGCACGAAGCTCTTCCAAACGCTCACAGAAAAATTTCTCCATCTCCGGATGTCGCTGAAGGAAGCTGTCCTTGCCACTGCTCCTGTACTTGCGCTTGGATGTGGCTCCTTGGACTTTCAAAGGGATGACCTGATTCACAAAGTGTTCAAACCTTGGTAGAAGTTCACTGCTCTGGCGCTTGTACCAGCCACGTACAGTGGAGGCAGCAAGCTGGTCGTAGACACAGCTGCCCCCTGGGTCACGGTAGGTGGTGCGCAACAGTTTGACCGCTTGGTAGGCGTTGCCACCTGCCACCATCGCGCTGTGGATGCGCGTGAGGTGCCCATCACCGATCCAGTTGACGTACGCTTCGCGTTTTTTTGTGGGAGCTGCTTCTGTCGATGCCGCTGGCTTGTTCTCTAATGGCAGCCGGGACTTTGTGGTGCTGGCAACCTTTGGTGGTTGCTGTGCCTCCTGTGGGGCAAGATGCAGCATCGGTGCTTTTCTCGGTGGTCGTCCAGGCTTGCGACGAGGGGGGAGCTTTGCTGGGATGGGGAACTTCGCGCAGTGCTTCGTGAACATTGATTTCGTTGCCGCCTCTGCCTCATCCTTGCTGACACGGCGAAAGTTGAAGTCTAGTAGCGTCCGCATGGTGTCGCTGTCTAGTGCATGGAGTGCAAAATTGACGACCTGCCGTTTGACACCCCGTCGTCGACCCTTTTGCCTGTCTACATTCGCTAGGGTAGACAGGCACAGTCATACGCCGACAGGCTGACGACGTGCGAGCGGGAAAAATTGAGCCAGTCAACAGCCCCTCGACTGGCTCGCACTGCCCATCGGCGCATGATGCGCTGTTTCCTTGCCTCCCATTGGCTGGATGCGAGCGCGTAAAAAATCGACGCCAGGTGGTCGGTGGCACGATCGCTGAGGTCCTCGTCGTTTGGCATCTCGAATTTCGACGTGCCAAACGACTAGGACCTCCTTGCTTGTTCGTCCGAGGACCTGACCATATACCGCGTGGGCGAATTTCAGTTGCGTGGTATGAATCACTCCCAGGTATAGGAGAATCATACCCAAAATAAGAAAGCAGCAAAAACTGGGCGAATTGTAGAATCACTTAATTGCATCAAAAAAAGTGAACGAATACAAGGATCACTACGGTATGGGAATATCAGTTCTCAACTAGCAAGTACAACGACCTTCAGTCAGTAGTAGCACAGTGTAGCTACCATGCACAATGACCGACCAAAGTAGGCATATGTACTTCCTTTGACCAAAGAAATCCGCTGTGTGTGGCCAACGTTGACAACTCATAATAGGAGTCACAAATGGTCAGAGGGGGAGACAATGGTTTGGGAACACCAGGTATCAACTAGCAAGCACAAGGACCTTCAATAAGTTGTGGCACAGTGTGGATACCATGCACGATGACCAACCAAAGTAGGCATATGTCACTGACCATGACCAAAT
The DNA here is from genome assembly GCA_023375785.1 of Penium margaritaceum. Classification (NCBI taxonomy): domain Eukaryota; kingdom Viridiplantae; phylum Streptophyta; class Zygnematophyceae; order Desmidiales; family Peniaceae; genus Penium; species Penium margaritaceum. The sequence continues at coordinate 116,521 of SZWC01002479.1, read as the reverse complement.
AATGTCGCTAAGTGTGGTAAACATTGAAAACTCATAACACGAGTCACAAATGGTCAGGGTGGAAGATAATGGTTTGTGAATACTAGTTATCGACTAGAAAGTACAAATACCTTCAATATGTAGTGGCACAGTGTGGCTACAATGCACAGTGACCATCCAAAGTATGCATATGTCACTGACCATGACCAACAAATTTCACTTCATGTGGTCAACGTTGACAACTCACAACACGAGTCACTGATAGTCAGAGGGGGGGAACAATGGTTTGGGAACACTAGCTATCAACTAGGAAGCACAAAGACCTTCAATACGTAGTGACACGGCGTGGTAACCACGTACAGTGACAAACCAAACTAGGCATATGTCACTAACCATGACCAAAGAATTTCAATATGGGTGGTCAACGTTCACAACCCATAACATGAGTCACAAATGGTGAGAGGGGGAAACAATGGGTTGGGAACACTAGTTATCAACTAGCAAGTACAAAGACCTTCAACACGCTGTGGCACGGTATGGCTAGCGTGCATAGTGACCAACCAAAGGATGCATACGTCATTGACTATGACCGAAGAAGTCCACTATGTGTGGTCAACATTGAAAACTCATAACACGAGTCACAAATGGTCAGAGAGAGAGACAATTGTTTGGGAACCCTATTTATCAACTAGAAAGGACAAAGAACTTCAATACGTACTGGCACGGTGTGGCTAGTATGCACACAGAACAACCAAACTAGGCATATGTCACTGACCATGACCAAAGAATTTCAATATGGGTGGTCAACGCTGACCAACCATAACACGAGTCACAAACGGCCATGGGAGGAAACAGTGCAATGGGAATATCAGTTCTCAACTAGCAAGTACAACGACCTTCAGTCAGAAGTAGCACAGTGTAGCTACCATGCACAATGACCGACCAAAGTAGGCATATGTACTGCCTTTCACCAAAGAAATCCGCTGTGTGTGGTCAACGTTGACAACTCATAATAGGAGTCACAAATGGTCAGAGGGGGAGACAATGGTTTGGGAACACCAGGTATCAACTAGCAAGCACAAGGACCTTCAATAAGTTGTGGCACGGTGTGGATACCATGCACGATGACCAACAAAAGTAGGCATATGTCACTGACCATGACCAAATAATGTCACTAAGTGTGGTAAACTTTGACAACTCATAACACGAGTCACAAATGGTCAGGGTTGAAGATAATGGTTTGTGAATACTAGTTATCGACTAGCAAGTACAAATGCCTTCAATATGTAGTGGCACAGTGTGGCTACAATGCACAGTGACCAACCAAAGTATGCATATGTCACTGACCATGACCAACAAATTTCACTTCAAATGGTCAACGTTGACAACTCACAACACGAGTCACTGATAGTCAGAGGGGGGAACAATGGTTTGGGAATACTAGCTATCAACTAGGAAGCACAAAGACCTTCAATACGTAGTAACACAGCGTGGTAACCACGTACAATGACAAACCAAACTAGGCATATGTCACTAACCATGACCAAAGAATTTCAATATGGGTGGTCAACGTTGCAAACGCATAACACGAGTCACAAATGGTCAGAGGGGGAAACAGTGGGTTGGGAACACTAGTTATCAACTAGCAAGTACAAACACCTTCAACAAGCTGTGGCACGGTATGGCTAGCGTGCACAGTGGCCAACCAAAGGATGCGTACGTCACTGACTATGACCGAAGAAGTCCACTATGTGTGGTCAATATTGACAACTCATCACATGAGTCACAAATGGTCAGAGGGAGAGACAATTGTTTTCGAACCCTATGTATCGACTAAAAAGGACAAAGAACTTCAATACATAGTGGCACGAAGTGGCTAATATGCACACCGAACAACCAAACTAGGCATATGTCACTGACCATGACCAGAGAATTTCAATATGGGTGGTCAACGTTGACCAACCATAACACGAGTCACGAACGGTTAGGGGAGGAAACAATGCTATGGGAATATCCGTTCTCAACTAGCAAGTACAACGACCTTCAGTCAGTAGTAGCACAGTGTGGCTACCATGCACAATGACCGACCAAAGTAGGCATATATACTGCCTTTGACCAAAGAAATCCGCTATGTGTGGTCAACGTTGACAACTCATACTAGGATTCACAAATGGTGAGAGGGGGAGACAATGGTTTGGGAATACCAGGTATCAACTAGCAAGCACAAGGACCTTCAATAAGTTGTGGCACGGTGTGGATACCATGCACGATGACCAACCAAAGTAGGCATATGTCACTGACCATGAGCAAATAATGTCACTAAATGTGGTACACTTTGACAACTCAAAACACGAGTCACAAATGGTCAGGGTGGAAGATAATGGTTTGTGAATACAGGTTATCGACTAGCAAGTACAAATACCTTCAGTATGTAGTGGCACAGTGTGGCTACAATGCACAGCGACCAACCAAAGTATGCATATGTCACTGACCATGACCAACAAAATTCACTTCATGTGGTCAACATCGACAACTCACAACACGAGTCCCTGATAGTCAGAGGGGGGGAACAATGGTTTGGGAACACTAGCTATCAACTAGGAAGCACAAAGACCTTCAATACATAGTGACACGGCGTGGTAACCACGTACAGTGACAAACCAAACTAGGCATATGTCACTAAGCATGACCAAAGAATTTCAATATGGGTGGTCAGCGTTCACAACCCATAACATGAGGCACAAATGGTCAGAGGGGGAAACAATGGGTTGGGAACACTAGTTATCAACTAGCAAGTACAAAGACCTTCAACAAGCTGTGGCACGGTATGGCTAGCGTGCACAGTGACCAACCAAAGGATGCATACGTCACTGACTATGACCGAAGAAGTCCACTATGTGTGGTCAACATTGACAACTCATAACACGAGTCAAAAATGGTCACAGGGAGAGACAATTGTTTGGGAACCCTATGTATTGACTATAAAGGACAAAGAACTTCAATACGTAGTGGCACGGCGTGGCTAATATGCACACCGAACAACCAAACTAGGCATATGTCACTGACCATGACCAGAGAATTTCAATATGGGTGGTCAACATTGACCAACCATAGCACGAGTCACAAACGATCAGGGGAGGAAACAATGCTATGGGAATATCAGTTCTCAACTAGCAAGTACATCGACCTTCAGTCAGTAGTAGCACAGTGTGGCTACCATGCACAATGACAGACCAAAGTAGGCATATGTACTGCCTTTGACCAAAGAAATCAGCTGTGTGTGGTCAACGTTGACAACTCATAATAGGATTCACAAATGGTCAGAGGGGGAGACAATGGTTTGGGAACACCAGGTATCAACTAGCAAGCACAAGGACCTTCGATAAGTTGTGGCACGGTGTGGATACCATGCACGATGACCAACCAAAGTAGGCATATGTCACTGACCATGACCAAATAATGTCACTAAGTGTGGTACACTTTGACAACTCACAACACGAGTCACAAATGGTGAGGGTGCAAGATAATGGTTTGTGAATACTAGTTATCGACTAGCAAGTACAAATACCTTCAATATGTAGTGGCACAGTGTGGCTACAATGCACGGTGACCAACCAAAGTGTGCATATGTCACTGACCATGACCAACAAATTTCAATTCATGTGGTCAACGTTCACAACTCACAACACGAGTCATTGATAGTCAGAGGGAGGGAACAATGGTTTGCGAACACTAGCTATCAACTAGGAAGCACAAAGACCTTCAATACGTAGTGACACGGCGTGGTAACCACGTACAGTGACAAACCAAACTAGGCATATGTCACTAACCATGACCAAAGAATTTCAATATTGGTGGTCAACGTTGAAAACGCATAACACGAGTCACAAATGGTCAGAGGGGGAAACAATGGTTTGGTAACACTAGTTATCAACAAGCAAGTACAAAGACCTTCAACAAGCTGTGGCACGGTATGGCTAGCGTGCACAGTGACCAACCAAAGGATGCGTACGTCACTGACTATGACCGAAGAAGTCCACTATGTGTGGTCAACATTGACAACTCATAACACGAGTCACAAATGGTCAAAGGGAGAGACAATTCTTTGCAAACCCTATGTATCGACTAAAAAGGACAAAGAAGTTCAATACGTAGTGGCACGGTGTGGCTAATATGCACACCGAACAACCAAACTAGGCATATGTCACTGACCATGACCAGAGAATTTCAATATGGGTGGTCAACGTTGACCAACCATAACACGAGTCACAAACAGTCAGGGGAGGAAACAATGCTATGGGAATATCCGTTCTCAACTAGCAAGTACAAAGACCTTCAGTCAGTAGTAGCACAGTGTGGCTACCATGCACAATGACCGACTAAAGTAGGCATACGTACTGTCTTTGACCAAAGAAATCCGCTGTGTGTGGTCAACGTTGACAACTCATAATAGGATTCACAAATGGTCAGAGGGGGAAACAATGGTTTGGGAACACCAGGTATCAACTAGCAAGCACAAAGACCTTCAATAAGTTGTGGCACGGTGTGGATACCATGCACGATGACCAACCAAAGTAGGCATATGTCACTGACCATGACCAAATAATGTCACTAAGTGTGGTACACTTTGACAACTCATAACACGAGTCACAAATGGTCAGGGTGCAAGATAATTGTTTGTGAATACTAGTTATCGACTAGCAAGTACAAATACCTTCAATATGTAGTGGCACAGTGTGGCTACAATGCACAGTGACCAACCAAAGTATGCATGTCACTGACCATGACGAACAAATTTCACTTCATGTGGTCAACGTTGACAACCCACAACACGAGTCACTGATAGTCAGAGGGGGGGAACAATGGTTTGGGAACACTAGCTATCAACTAGGAAGCACAAAGACCTTCAATACATAGTGACAAGGCGTGGTAACTGTTGTGGATTTGCCCCTCTGCATGCCTAAGTGCGGCGCCGGGAGGCGCCGACGAGCCGCTAGAGAGAGGAAATTCCTCGTTGACGGATCTGGCGACTCGATGATTGCTCGGATTCTAAAATGGAGGATGGCCCCTAAAAGTTGACGAGTGGCTGAATCCGGTGGAAGTTGTTTCACCGGAATCGGACTAGTAACAAGGGAGATATGGGCTTCCAAAGTTGGGGTGTGCGCGGCGGTTCTGGGAGCCGGCCGCGGTTCGACTTCCGGTGAATTATCGACCGGAACGAGTAACAAAATGCCATCTGGGGATTTTGCTCCGGAAAGTCTGCCGAGGCGTCCGGTGGATGATCCGCCGGATTTCAGGAGTGCAGTTTGTTACTGAGGGACTTAGCCAAAATCCTGGCTCGGAGTCCGAAACTCAGNCGAGGGGCGCCGCCACTACGCGTAGGGACATCTGCGCCTCCGGAATGGCGTTTTGATGGGTCCTTGATGTGTGAGGGCGCCTCGGCGGGCGACGTGGTGCGCGCCGCCGACAGAGCGGCTGACTTGGGGTGCTGCGCTCCGGATGACGTAGCGGGAGCTACAGTGATTCGAATTGCGCACGGTTTGGTGCGTTGGAGAGCTCATGACTAGCCCTACAAATGTTGACATCATGTCCATGTTCAAAAACTAATGCAAAATCGCGTTCTTCCCTTCGCAAAAGTGACTGTCTCGCAAATGCCTTCAACTCCAAGAAACATAGCGTGAGGCGACCAGAAAGCTTACGCTTAGACTCAGAACCCGCACAAACCATAGCCGTGAACGCACAGGAGACCCGTCGGGCCACGTTGGAACTGCCTCCACCCGGGGGCCGGTTTCTGACAAAAGGGTTATGGGCCCACAACCCTGACCGGTGTACACAACGCTCACGGCTTTCGCGGCGGACGGGATTGTCGTCGGGGACGACGTCGCCGTCAAACTCTGAGGTCCCGGATTTGAAGACTGCGCAATGGCGCAGAAGGAGACGCAGGCCATCCAGAAGTATGCGGGCGGCCCTGGCTTTGGGCTATGGAGGTGGCACTTCGAGATCCACCTCGCGCATAAGGGTGTGCTGCAGGTCATGTTGGGAACCGAAGTCCTCGACGACGCGACAGCAACGGAAGCGCAGAAGGAGGCCTTCGCAAAGAAGAACACGGAGGCGCTCATGCTGCTGGTGTCCGGGACGGCTGAGTCGCAGTGGGGCTACTTCCAAGGCTGCAAGCTGGCAGCCGAGGCTTGGCAAAAACTTTGCACCATCCATCAATCCAAGTCGCTGGCGAACAAAATCTTTGCCATGAAGCGACTCCTGACGGTGAGAATCGAGGAGGGAGATGATGTCATCACCGCCATGCAGCAGATCGAGTCGCTCGCCTCACAGTGCAACGACGTGGGGTGGAAGATCGACACGCAGCTGCAGGCGATGGCCCTCCTCATGGCCCTTCCTGACAATTGGAGCCCTCTCATCATAGTCTTGGGAGGATGGGCAGAGGACAAGCTCACCTATGGCGCGGTCGCAAAGTACATCCGTAACGAGGCGCAGCGACGGAGCTGCGGGGAGTCCTCGTCTTCCTCATCGGCCCTCGTCACCAAAACACGTGGTGGCGGAAGTGGGGGCAAGGGAGGTGGCGGACATGGCGGCGGCAAGAAGGGCGCCAAGAAGGGTGCGTGCCGCAACTGCGGCAAGGAGGGCCACTGGGCCCGTGAGTGCACCGAGGAGGCAAAGGCCGGCGGCAAGGACGCCAAAGGCAAGAGTGCGCTCCTCAACGGCACTCAGAACCACTACCTCAAGAAGGCTAACCGGCGATGCCTTGACTCCGGAGCCGAGGAGCATACCCAGGTCGAGAAGGTCGGGTTCATCAACTACACCAAGTCGAGCAAGTCCATGGTGGTCGCGAACGACAAGGTCGAGCCGGCGGCTGGCCAAGGAGACGTGGACGTGGAGGTGGTGGTTGGTGGGAAGCGGGTGCAGCGCGTGATCAAGAACGTGCAGCATGTACCTGGCTTGGCTGACATCCTAAGTGTCAGCCGCCTGACTGACAAGGGGTACGAGGTGCTCTTCAGGAGAAGAGGGGCAGTCGTGCGGAAGGACGGTGGCGGTGCGACCGTGCTGGAGGCTAAGCGCGAGGGAGGCCTCTACATCGTGGAGACCAAGGTGATCCCCGCGGCGACAGATTCAGCAAATGCGCATGAACGCACCGTCAACCTGGCCAAAGGAGGGGGAGCTGATCTGGAGCTCTGGCACCGACGACTGGGGCATTCCTCACCCGCAGTCGTGAAGGAGATGGCGAAGCGCGAGCTGGTACGCAGCCTCGTCATCGACGGTGTGGAAGAGGCGACAGATGCAGCAGTGCACAAAAAGTGCGAGCCTTGCATTTTGGGCAAGGCGCGGCGCAAACCGTTCAAGGAGAATGAGAATCGCGCCTCGGACCTGCTAGAGGTCGTGCACAGCGACGTGTGCGGACCATTCAAGACGGCGTCAAAGAGCGGCACGCGTTACTTCGTCACCTTCATTGATGACTACAGCAGAAAACTCTTCGTGTACTTCATGAAGCGGAAAGGCGAGGTCCTGGACTGGCTGAAGGAGTATGTCGTCGCGGTGGAGAGGCAGACTGGCCAGAAGGTCAGAGCGCTATGCAGCGACAACGGCGGAGAGTATGTGGGCTGTAGCGGGTGGATGAAGCAGCAGGGCATAAAATGGCAACAAACTACGCCGTATTCGCCTCAGTCAAATGGCGTGGCGGAGCGGGCAAACCAGACGCTGCTGAACATGGTACGGACCATGTTGGTGGATGCGAAATTGCCGCGGAGCTTCTGGGCAGAGGCTGTGCGTACGGCGAGCTACACCATCAACCTCACTCCTACAGCAGTGCTGAAGGGGAGGAGCGGCTGGAAGACACCGCAGGAGGTTTGGAGCGGGCGCAAGCCAAGTGTGGCACACCTGAAAGTGTTCGGGTGCAAGGCGCACGCGATGGTGCAGGCTGCGCAGAGGCGCAACAGCAAGCTGGAGCCGCGGGCAAATTCGTATCTCTTCCTTGGCTATGAGAGCGCGCATAAGGCGTACAGGCTCTACGACATGCGCAAGGGAGAGATAATCCGCAGCCGAGACGTCGAGTTCGACGAGCAGCAGAGTTACGTCAGCAGCAACGAAGTGGGCGTGGTGGACTCCCCAAAGACGAGGGAGTGGTTCCAGCTCCTTGACTACGAGAAGGAGCCGGCGGACGCCGAAGTTGAGGATGCGGCATCAGAGCGTGACGGTGCACCAGCGGTGGCAGCCAAGGCGGAGGACTCTGATGACGATCAAGCTAATGAGGAGATCCATCGGAAGGATCCGGCGGATGAGGCACCAAGGGTGCCAAGGCGCGCACTCCCGGCAGAGTGTGCAACGGGCGTTGGTGGAAAATCCACTGGACGCGCCGTCCGTCCGGGCGATGTTTCGCCGGAACGTGAGAGATCCTCGGGGAGCCGTCTGGTCGATGATGAACCGGAGCGTGCTGAGTCGGAGGGATCGCAGCAGAGCGACGATGCGCCACCAAAACTACCGCGCCGCAGCGGGAGGCAGCGAAAAGCGGGGAAGCGCTTTGACGCAAGCACCGGTCGATGGATTGGCATGACGCGGTGCATGCTGGCTGCATCAACGGAGCCGACTACCGTGCGAGAGGCGCTTGCGCGGCCCGAAGGGAATCAATGGGACACAGCCATCAAATCTGAGCTGGCGTCCATCACGGAAAATGATACGTGGGAGCTGGTTGACAGGCCGAAAGATGCCAAAGTCATCGGCTCAAAGTGGGTCTTTAAGACCGAGTTCACAAAGGAAGGTGTGGTTGACAAGTACAAGGCGCGGCTGGTGGCGAAAGGGTACACACAGCGTAAGGGGGAGCACTACAATGAGACGTTTGCTCCCGTCGCCAAGTTCACAAGCATCCGGGCGATCCTTACGGCGGCGGCCGCGAAGGACATGGAGCTCCACCAAATGGACGTAAAGACGGCCTTCCTCAACGGCATCATAGACAAGGAGATCTACATGGAGGTGCCGGAGGGGGTGGAGGCGCCGGAGGGCAAGGTGTGTAAGCTGCGAAAGTCCTTGTACGGGCTAAAACAATCGCCCAGATGCCGGTACCAACAGATGGACAGCTTNTCCGCTACCTGCAAGCGACGCGGCATGCGTGCTTGAGGTTCGACGGCAAGGGGCGGGCGGACCCTTTGCGTCTGGTCTGCTACACGGATGCAGACTACGCTGGTGATGTGGACAAGCGGAAGTCCACATCTGGCTACGTGTTCTTCCTCGCTGGTGCAGCGGTCTCGTGGTGCAGCAGAAAGTAAGACTGCGTCGCCACCTCCACAGTGGAAGCAGAGTACATCGCGCTGGCTGAGGCGGTCAAGGAGGCGGTGTGGCTCCGCAGGTTGCTGGGGGAGCTGGGCGTGCCGCAGTAGGAGCCTACGGTGGTGCAAGAGGACAACACTGGCTCAATCTCGCTGACCAACAACCCGACGCAGTACAGGAGGACGAAGCACATTGACATGCGTTATCATTACGCACGGGACATGGTTGAAAAGGGGCAGGTGCTGCTGCAACACTGCAGCACGCACAACATGCTTGCGGATTGCTTGACCAAAGCGCAACCCGTGGACCGGCACGCATTGAGCGTGGCCGGACTTGGGATGACCAGCTACGATGGGCTGGAGGGCGCAGCGGAAGATGAGTGAGAGCAGGCAGGAGCAGCAGGCATGGCAGGTGCAAGGGGGAGAATGTTGTGGATTTTCCCCTCTGCATGCCCAAGTGCGGCGCCGGGAGGCGCCGACGAGCCGCCAGAGAGAGGAAATTCCTCGTTGACGGATCTGGCGACTCGATGATTGCTCGGATCCTAAAATGGAGGATTGCCCCTGAAAGTTGACGAGTTGCTGAATCCGGTGGAAGTTGTTTTACCGGAATCGAACTAGTAACGAGGGAGATATGGGCTTCCAAAGTTGGGGTGTGCGCGGCGGTTCTGGGAGCCGGCCGCGGTTCGACTTCCGGTGAATTATCGACCGGAACGAGTAACAAAATGCCATCTGGGGATTTTGCTCCGGAAGGTCTGCCGAGGCGTCCGGTGGATGATCCGCCGGATTTCAGGAGTGCAGTTTGTTACTGAGGGACTTAGCCAAAATCCTGGCTCGGAGTCCGAAACTCAGTAGTACAGTTTGTTACTCGGGGACTT
>SZWC01002479.1:61145-80702 GCA_023375785.1 Penium margaritaceum | reverse complement strand
GGGGGGGGGGGGGGGGGGGGTCGAGAAAATCGAGGTGCGCCTTCATAGGGAAAGTCTAACATCATAGGGAAGTCATCTGATTCGCATCAAAACATCAATACGGCTCGTGTTCTTCATTTTAAACACTTCTTGAAAGTGGTTGAGATTTTCATAACCTTTAACAAAGGAAAACCGAGAGTAAATACTGCTGGCAAACATGCCCTTAGTTGAATGTCTTAAGTATCCGGAGGTCGAGACATGGTGGGCCATGAATGTACGATCAACTAGAGCGTGACTAGGGCACAACCATGGTGCAAGTAGGCCGCATTTCAAGTGCAACAAGGGCACAAGTAGGACGTAATTACAGCAATTGGGGTGCAACAAGGACGCAGCAAGGATGCCACTAGGGCGTAACTAGGCACAATCCAGGTGTAACTAAGGTAAAGTTTCGGATGCAACCAAGGTAAAACAAGGATGCAACTCATGTGCGACCTAGGAAAAAACTAGAGTACAGCTATGGTGCAACTAGGACACACCTAGGGCACAATGAGAGTACAACCAGGGAGGAAATAGGGCAAAATTAGGGTGTTACTATGGCACAAGTAGGGTGTAACTAAGGTATAACTACTACGCAACTTGGGTGCAGCTATAGTGTAACTAGGGTGCAACAGGAGTGCAACTAAGGTGCAATTATGAGGCCACTAGGATGTAACAGGGACAGGACTAGTGTGCAAAAAGAGACAACTAGGGTACAACTAGGGCGCAAATAAGGTGCAACTGGGGTACAACAGGGGTGCAACTTGGGCGGCGACTATGACACAATTAGGGCGCAACAAGGGCACAACTAGGATGAAACTAGGGAGGAACTAGAGGAAAACTAGGATAGAACCATGGCCCAACTAGGATATAACTTGGGTGTAACAAAGGTGCAACTAGGACGCAACGAGGACGTAACTAGGACGGGTGCAAGGTACACTTAGGGCGTGACTAGTGGATAATAAAGATAAAACTAGGCACAACTAGAAGAAAATACCCTACTGCCACATGAATTCGAACATAAATAACGAATTCAAGTATCTGTGTGCACGGATGCTGTTTTGAGTGGTGTTTTAACGTAATTTTATTGCCTTTTCCAGTTTGAAATCACTTGTGTAAAACCTAAATTATGTAGAACCACGAATTCATGTGGCAGTACGGTATTTGCACAACTATGGAATAATAGGGGTGTAACTAGGGTACAAATATGCCATAACTAGGGCGAAACAAGTGTGCAAGTGAAGGGCAACTAGGACACAACTGGGACACAATGATGGCACAACAAGGATGCAACTAAGGTGCAACTTGGACACAACTTGGACTCATCTAGGGCTAAACTAAAGCTTCTGTGGGTTAGAACTAGGGTGTAACTGGAGCCCAACCAGGATGCACTAGGGCACAACTACGGCACAACTAGGACAAAACTGGGGCGCGACTAGGGTGTATGTTGGGCGTAATTAGGACACGACTAGGGCCCAACTAGGGTGCGGCTAGGGTGCAATGAGGGCAAATTAGGACACAAGTTGGGCACAACCACGGTACAAATAAGGCACAACTAGGAGGAAACAAGGGTGTAACTGGGAAAGAACTACGAATCAACCAAGGCACAACTAGGGGGCAACGAGGGTGCAGTAAGAGCACAAGTAAGGTGCAACTAGGACGGAACCAAGGCACAAGTAGGGCACAACTAGGATGTATCAAGGATACAACTAGGACGCAACTAGGGCACATTTACGTTGCAACTAGGGCGCAACTAGGGTGCAACTGGAGTGTATTTAGGGTGCAACTAGGGCCAAACTCGGGCACAGCTAGGGTACAACTAGGACGCAATCAGGGCTAAGCTAGGGCGCAACGAGGGTACAACTAGGGGATAACTAGGGCGCAACTAGGACACAATTAAAGTGAAACTAGTGCAGAACTAGGATTCTAGCATGGCATAAAAATAGTGCAACTAGACTTTAACTAGGGGGGTCGAGGACGTAACTAGGGTGCACCAAGGGAGTAACTATGGCGAAACTAGGGCATGACTAGGGTGCCACCAGGGTGCAACTACGATGTAAGAAGGGGATAACTAGGGCATAACTAGGGCAAAGCTTGGGTGTAACAAGGGCACAGCTTAGGCGCAAATAGGATGCAACGAGGGCAAAATAAGGTTACAACTAGCGTTTAATTAGGGAAAAACTATGATGCAACTAAGGTGCAACTAGGACGCAAGTACGGAACAGCTAGGGAGAAACTAGGGTGCAAGTAGGGTACATCGGGGGATAACAAAGGTGAAACTAGGGCATAATTTGGGCACAACAAGGGCACAACTAGGAGATAGCTAGGGTGAAAATAGGGTATACTTAAGGCACATACAGGACAACTAAAGAACATATAGCGCACAACTAGGGCGCAACTAGGATGCAAGTAGGGGGCATCTAGGGGGCAACTAGACTGCAACTAGGACAGAACTACGGTGGGACTAGGACATGACCAAGACACAAATAGGATGCGACTAGGGTACAATTGAGGCATGAATAGAGTACAATGATGGTTCTAGTAGGACGCAACAAAGGCGCAGGTATGACACAGCTAAGGCACAACTAGGCATAACAATTCAAGAACTAGGGAAAAACCAGGGCTAAAATAGGGAGAAAGAAGGGCATAATAAAAGTGAAACTAGGACGTTAACTAAGGCACAACTAGGACGCAATAATGGAAAAACAAGGATGCAACATGGACATAACTAAGACAAAACTAGGATGTAACTAGGGTGCAAGTAGGGCGTAAGTATAACGTAACTAGAGCATAAGTATGACAAAACTGGGGTGTAAGTAGGGCTCAATTAGGTCTAACAAGGGCGAAACTAGGGGACAACTATGGCATAACTATGATGCAACAATGGTGCAAACAGGACATGACTAAGGCTCAACTAGGATGGAACTACGCCATAACTAGGTCGCAACTAAGATAGAATTGGGACACGACAAGGGGCCAACTGGGGCATAAATGGGCACAATTAGGACGCAACTAGCAACCATGTAGGGTTTAAATAGGGTGCAATTAGGACACAAGGAGGACACAACTTGGACGCAAACTGGATGCAACTTGGATGCAACAAGGGCGCAACTAAGACATAGGTTGTATGCAACGACGAAGTAACTATGACACGATTCATGTGTAACTAGGGCACAACTAGGACACAAGTAGGACTTACCGAGAGTACATTGGGGCACAACAAGGGTGCAAGTAAGGAGCAAAAAGTCTGTAAGTAGGACATAACGAATGTGCAACTAGGGTAAAATTAGGCTACAACTGGGATGCAACTACGGCATAACTATGCATAACAATGACGTTACTTGCGTATAACTAGGGTGAAAATACGACACGAGTAGGGTGCATCTAGGATGTAATATGGGTGCAACAAGGGCGTAACTAGGGTGCAACTCGGGTGCAACTAGGGTGCAATGTGGGTACAAATAAGGCACGATTAGATGGCAACTAGGCCACAATTATGGCGCAAGTATAGCTCAACTAAGCCATAAGTAGGGCGCAACTAGGAGTCAAGTTTGGCGTAAATAGGGTGCAATCAGGATTCAACTGGGACATGATTGTGGTCTAACTAGGGCCTACCTAGGATTTCCCTAGTGCACAATAAGTAGGCAAGTAGGCGTGACTAGGGTGTGACTAGGGCACAAGTAGGTTGTAATTAGGATACAACTAGGACCAAACTCTGGCGTACCTAGGGTGCAACTAGAGTGCAACTAGGACACAACTAAGCCACATCTAGGGCATAGCTAGGGCACAAATAGGACGCATCTCAGAGACAACTAGGATGCACTTAGGTTGCAACCACGGCAATGCAAGGGCACAACTAGGGAGCAATCAGGGCATAACTAGGGGTCAGCATGAGCATAACAAGGATGCACTAGGGTGAAAAGGGGTGCAACTCAGGTGCAACACGGTTACAACAAGGGCGCAAGTACTTTGCAACTAGGACGCAACTGGAGTATAACTAGGACGCAAGTAGAGTGTAAATAGGATGAAACTAGTGCAAAAATAGTGAACAACTAGGTAACACATAGGGTGCAACTAGGACATAAGAAGACCACAACTAGGATGTAACTGCGACACAACTAGGGTGCCAGTATAACACAATTGGGGTGCAATCAGGGCACAACTACAGTACAACTAGGGTACAACTGGGTGCAACTAGGGTGCGACAATGGGATAACTAGGGTATAACTAGTGATAAAAAAACATGTAACTAGGGAGAAACTAGGACGCAACCAACCTGCAACACGGGCAAACCTAGGGTTTGAGTATTTGCAATCACATTGTAAATACTGAGTAAGTAGAAAAAAACTAGGATGTGACTACGGTATAATTAAGTCGCAGCTAGAGTGGAACCATAAAAAACATAGGATGCAGACAGACGTAAGTAGGATGCAACTAGGGAACAACAAGGACATAGCTGCGGCACAGTTTGGCACAACGGCACCACGAGGACACAAATCATATGCAACTAGGGTGTAAATAGGGTACAATTAGGGTGAAACTAGGGAGTAACTTGGCCGTAACTAGGGCGCGACTAGGGCACAATTAGGGGATAATAATTAGGACATAACCATGGGACAACAAGTGAACAACTAGTGCACAACGTGCATGCAACTAGGATACATCTAGTACGCAAGCAAGATACAACAAGGGCATAACAAGGCGACAACTAGGGCAAAACGAGTACATAACTATTGAAGGACTAGGGAAGGAATGGAGCCGAATGAGAGCAATTGGGGTAAAAATAAGATGCAACTAGGACGCAACTAGGACATAACTAAGGTGAAAGTAGATTACTACTTGGGAACAACTACGACACAACTAGGCCGTAATCAGAGTACAACTCGGAAAAAAATAGGGAGAAACTATGGAAGAACAAGGGAGCAACTAGTGTAAAAGTAGGGCGGAACTAGGACACAACTAGGGTGCCACTGGGTACACCTAGGATGAAACTAGGATGCAAGTAGGATGTAACTAGAGTGTAACTATTGTAAAAGTAGGACGTACACATGTCACAAGAAGGATGCAACCAGGGTGTAACAAGGGTGCAGTAGAGGCGTAACGAGGGCATATCTAGGGTATAACTAGGGCGTAACAAGGGCAACATTGGGATAAAAACGAGGTTGAACTAGGACTAAGTTATGGTACAATTATCATACAAACAGGATGCATCTAGGATGCAAGAAGGGAATGAATAGGATACGACTAGTACACAACTAGGACATAACTAGGGCCAAACTAGGGTACAACCATGGTGTAACTAGGACATAGATAGTTTGAGACAAGTGGGTAACTAAGGTACGAGTAGGACACAACTAGAGAGAAACTAGGACAAAACTAGGGTGCAACTATGGTGCAATGAGAATGAAACCAGGCCACAAGTTGGGTGCAACTAGGCCGCAGAAAGGAAAGACTTAAGGCGTGAGTACGGAACAACTAGGGTGAAACTAGGGAATTGCTCGGACATAACAAGGAAAAAAAACTAGGGTGCAATCTTACTAGAAATAGACCACAACTTGGATGCCACTAAGGAACAACTAGGGCGTAACAAAGAGTCAACACTGACCCAACTAGGGTGCAACTAGGGTATAACTAGGGCATAACTAGGACATAACTAAGGTACAAGTAGGGACCAAATAGAGCTGAACTAGAGTACACTATGTTACAAATAGGAAACAACTAGGGGAAAACTAAGGTGCAACTAGGGCACAACTCATGCGAAGCTAGGATGCAACAAGGACACAA
The DNA here is from genome assembly GCA_023375785.1 of Penium margaritaceum. Classification (NCBI taxonomy): domain Eukaryota; kingdom Viridiplantae; phylum Streptophyta; class Zygnematophyceae; order Desmidiales; family Peniaceae; genus Penium; species Penium margaritaceum. The sequence goes on along the minus strand of SZWC01002479.1, from coordinate 74,903 downwards.
CTAGGACACAACAAGGGAGTAAATAGGACATGAACTAGGATACATCTATATTTATGCCATAACAACTAGGCGCAACCATAGTTCAACTAGGACGCAACTAAAGCACAGCTAGGGTGTAACAAGGGGTCGACTAGGGACCACCTAGGGCGTAACTAAGAAACAACTAGGGAGAAACTAGGGTGTAACTAAGATACAACTAGGGGACAACAATGGCGTAACTAGGGCACAAATAGGACATGACAAGGATGAAAATAGAGTGCAACTAGGGTGCAACATGGACCTAACTATGGTGCAAGTAAATCTCAACTATGCTATAACTAGGAAAAAACTAGGACTTAAGTTTGGTGTAAATAGGGTGCAACCAGGATCCAAGTGGGACACAACTAGGATTTCCCTAATGTGCAACAAGTAGGAAAATTGGACATGACTAGGTTGTGACTAGGCCGCAAGTCTGACATAACTAGGGCGTGAGTGGGGTGTCACTACGACGCAACTAGGGCCAAACTATTGTACACATATGATGCAACAAGAGCACAAATAGGACATAACTAAGGCGCAACTATGGCACAGCTAGGGAACAACTAGGGCACAAGTAGGATGTAACTTAGACGCAACTAGATGCAATTAGGGCACAACTAGGGCAAAGCAAGGGCATGAATAGGATGCAATCAGGTCAAAAGTAGGAGCAAACTTGAGCATAACAAGGATGCAGTAGGGTGTGAAACGGGCGTAACTCAGGCACAACTAGGGTATAACAAGGACACAAGTACTATACAACGAGGATACAACTAGGGTGGTACTAGAGAAAAACTAGGCTACAACTTGGGCAAAATCATGGTATAACTAGGACACAAATGGAACGTAACTAGGGTGCAAAAATGACATAACTAGGGTATAACAAGTGGACAACATGAGTGTAACACGAGAGAAACTAGGATGCAACTAGACCGCAACTCGGGCAAAACTAGGGTCTCACTAGCTGCAACCACGTCGCAACCATTGAGAAAGTAGGACACAACTAGGATGTAACTATGGTGAAACTACGTCACAACCAGAGCGGAAAAAGAATACAAATAGGGCTCAAGTAGGGCATAACTAGGATGCAACTAGGGTGCAACAAGGGCACAACTAGGGTGTAATTTAGACACAACTATGACCCACTAGGACGCAAATCATGTAAAACTAGGGTACAACTATTGTGCATTTAGGGTGAAATTAGGGTGTAATTTGGCTATAAGTAGGGCACGACTATGATGCAAATATGGGACATCAAGGCCGCAAATATGGCACAAATAGGTCATAACTATGGCACAACAAGTGAAAAACTAAGGCACAATGTGCACGCAACTAGGATGCAACTAGGACGTAAACAAGTTATAACAAGGTTACAACTAGGGGTCAACTAGGGAAAAACTAGTGCTCAACTATAGGACTAGGGCACAACCAGTGCGCAAATAGGAAGCAACTGGGATAAAACTAAGGTGCAACAAGGACCCAACTAGGACAAAACTAACGTAGAACTAGAGCACTGCTTGGGAATAACTAAGATGCAACTAGGGTATAACTAGGGTGCAACTTGGACAAAATTAGGGCGAAACTATGGCACAACAAGGGAGGAATTAGGGCAAAAGTAGGACGGAACTAGGGCACAAAAAGGGCTCCACTTGTATACAACTAGGACACAACTAGCGTATAACTAGAATAGAACTAATGTGTAACTAGGACGTACTCAAAGCACAAGTAGGGTGCAATCACGATGTAACAAGGGCACAACAAAGGCATAACTAGGGTGAAACAAGGGCACAACAAGGGCACAACTGGGGCGCAACTATGTTCAAAAGGGTCACACCTATGGTATGATTAGCGTGCAACTAGGATACATGTAGTATGCAAGAAGGGAATGAGAAGGACGTAACTAGGCCACAACTTGGACATGACTAGGGAACAACTAGGAAACAACTACGGTGTAACTAGGGCAAAAATAGCTTACAAAACGTTGGGAACTAAGGCATGAGTAGAACACAACTAGGGAGAAACTAGGGCACAGATAGGGTGCAACTAGGGTGCAATGAGGACAGAACCAGGGCACAACTCTAAGCCACGACAAGGAAAGACTAAAGGCGTGAGTAGGGCATAAATAGGAAGAAGCTAGAGCACAATCAGGGTGTAACTAGGGTGAAAACTAGGGCATAGCTTGGACACCACAAGGAAAAAACTAGGGTGTAATGCTGCTGAAAGCAGAATGCAATCAGGATTCAACTAGGGCACAACTAGGGCGCAACTAGGAGTCTCCACGGATGCAACTAGAACGCAAATAGTGTATAGCCAGGACAAAACTAGGACATAAATAAGGCACACGTAGGGACCAACTAGAGCAAAAATAGGCAACACTTTGGTACAAATAGGAAACAACTAGAAGAAAACAAAGGCACAACTAGGATGCAACTCAAGTGAAGCTAGGATGCAACAGGGACACAACTAGGGCACAACAAGGGAGCAAATAGGAAACAACTAGGATGTATCTCTACTTGTGCCATAACAACTAGGCACAGTCATAGCGTAGCTAGGGTGAACAAGAGCACAACTAGGGTGTAACGGGGGATTAAGTAGGGGCCGTCCAGGGCGTAACTAGGACACAACTAGGATACAACCAAGGTGTATTTAAGATACAAGTGGGGAACAACATTGGCATAATTAGGGTATGACTAGGAAAGAACAAGGATGAATATAGAGTGCAACTAGGGTACAACTACGTCGCAACTAGGACACAACTAGGTTGTAGCTATGATACAATAAAGGCTCAACTAGGACGTAGCTACAAAACAACTAGAGTTTAATTGAGCCAAAACTTGAGTGTAACTAGGGTGTAACTAGAGCATAAACAGAGAGAAAGTAGGACACGGAGAGGGTGTAGTGATGATTCTACCAGGGAAAAACCAAGGCGTAAGTAGGGTATAACTAAGGAGCAATCAGGGTGTAATTAGAGGAAAAATAGGCCACAACTAGGCCGGAACTAAGGCTCATCTAGGGCACGACTGGTATGCAACTAGGGCGCAAATAGGGTGCAACTAGGGTGCAACAAAAGTGCATCTAGTAGGTGACCAGGAGGCAACTATGAGGAAACTACGGTGCAACTAGGAAAAACATGGGTGAAACTAGGGTAAAACTAAGGTGAAACTAGGGTGCATCTAGGGCGTAAAAAGGGCACAAATAGGTCATAACAATTGCACAACTAGAGTACAACTACGGTGTAACTAGGATGCAACTAGGACACAAGGAGGGTGCAACGAGGGCTCAGCTAGGACGTGACTAGGACACAATTATAGCTCAACTAGGGTGGAACTGTGGTGCAACTAGGATTCAACCAGGACACAACTAGGTCATAAGTAGCACATCACTAAGGTGGAACTAGAAGCAGCTAGGGTTCAACTAGGCCGCACCTGGGGCGTAATTAGGGTACAACCAGGGAAAACATAGGGTGTAAATAGGGTGTAACCAGGGCATAACTAGGGTGTAACTAGGGCATAAACAATGCTCAACCAGGGTAAAACTACTGCACAATTAGGACACAAGAAAGAAGTACCTAGGAAGAAACTAGGGTACAACTAGGGCACAGCTAGGGTGCAAGTTAGAAGCACCTACGTCATAACTAGGATGCAACCAAGGTGGAAACTGGATGCAACTAAGGCACAATTCGATCGTACCTAGGGCACGAATGGGGCGCAACTAGGGCATTAGGAAGGTACACCAGTCGAAAAACCAGGACGTCTCTAGGAATCAACTTGGACACAACTAGGTCAAAACACAAGGAAACAACTGAACTATAACTAGGATTCAACTAGGTGCAAATAGGACACATCTTGTATGCAGCTAGGATGCAACTAGGGTCCAACTAGGGACCATCAAGTGTGAATTTAGGGTGTAACTAGGATGCAAGTGAGGCACAACTATGGCATAAAGGCCACAACTAGGGTACAAATTGGGTGCAACTAGGGTACAACATGGACACAACTAGGATGCAACTTGGGTGCAAGCAAGGTGAAACTTGGTGGCAACCAGGGTGCAGATAGGACAAAACAAGTGCGCAACTTGGGTGCAACAAGGTAGAAACTAGGGCACAATGAGGCCACTACTTGGGCATAACTAGGACGTAACTACAACGTAACTATTATGCGACTAGGGATGAAGAAGGGCGTATCTAAGATGCCATAAGGGTATACAAAGGCACAACAATGGTACAATTGGGTTGAAAAATGGTAGAACAGTGGAAACTAGGGTGCAAATAGGGATGAGATAGGGCGTAAATATGGAGGAACCAGAATCAAAGTAGGGCGCAACTATGTCTCAACCAGGGTGCAACTAGGGCGGAACTAGGACATATCCAGGGTGTAACTAGGACGCAGCTAGGACGCAACTAAGGTGGAAGTAGGATGTCACTAGGGGATCCCAAGGACAGAACTAGGATGAAACTAGTTGTGCAACTCTTTTTACAAGAGATGAGTCAGAAGAGTATAACTCATGCTCCTAGTGTTATAGATTAAATAAGGCATCCTACATGGGATATATTTTGATTACAGTATCACTTTTAAGGTTGTATTTGTATGAAATGAGGGTCGATATTGACCAGCCACACATCTTTGTGGAACTCATGAACTGCCCAAAGAGGATTCTCATCCGCGACTTAAGGCGCATGTCATCAATGGCTTGAGACCGATTAATGACCAGTACCGGGATAGGTCCCTATGTGGTGGGGCATGGGGAGAAAGTGTATATCTCAACATTTAATCTCTCATTTCTGCCCGGCTACTGGCTAGAAGATAATGTTCTGTATTTTGTAAACCATGTCAAAACTCCAAAAGTTGAGAACATGTGGGCAGATTAAAAATGAACTTGGAAATTGCAGGTGGAATTAGCATGATATCCTTGTCTAAGAACAAAGTGAAAATGATTGTACACATGGGGGCACAATGACAACGGTCTGTAAAAACTAGGGGCTACTTGTTCATTTACATGCATGTTATATTACATTTATTGATTTTATGTTGCTACAAAGCAATGGATGAAAATATCCTTAATCTAGAATGTCCCCCTTGGTTTATTTCATGAAATGGAGACAATGTGCTCATGTCAAAGTGATATTCGGTGGACATTTTCCCCCTTATTTTTGAAGTTACACCGTGGGATTTTAAGATGTTGAAATTTTGGTTGTTCAGACACAGTGTAACCACCTGTTTTGAAAAAGGGACTCTTGTATGCTTCAAGATCACCACTGATTGTACTTTGATAACAAGGCTGAGAATAGTTGCGTGCATACATAAAATTATCAGAATAAAAATGAGGCATGGTCAGGATCTTAGGCAGTCAAGGAGCATTGCGCGTGTAAATTTGTAATACAAGTCTTGACAAATGTCGCTAATTAATCAAAGACTTTTGTGAAAATTGAGGTGCTTCTTTGTAAGATTTTGTGCTGGTGAGAAGTCGATCAACTAGTAGGTAAAAAATTGATATAGTTCGTGATACTTCCGTCCACTATTCTGGGAGTTGGTCAAAGCAGTCAGAAACTCCGTAAACAAAGCAACGAGGGTCAGGGCACTTCACCACTTGAACCTTGATGAAAAAATCCAAAAGATGTTGTGTGGTGAGCCATAAAAGCAATAAGAGAAATACCTACTTGCAGAATATAAAGACTCATCTACATTAGGGACATACGACTTCTTTCTTTTTAGCCGCAGTCAGGGTGCATTATGAAGCAATGTCTGGTGCCTGTTAAAATAACCGCCTTTTAGATTATCGATACCCCGTGGGTTTTTGTAAGGCTCATATCTATGTGCGTTGTGCTGCAGTCCTGCTTCTTTATACGATACTTGGTCACTTTTCTTCATGCATATCATCCAAGGATGTCTTTCAATCATGCTCTGTGTATTCTCGTCCACTTGGGTGGGTGGTGGCGAAGGCACCTCCCGCGAGGGAAAATACTTATGTAGGTATTGATAGAGTTTGAGATGTTTGATATGGAAAGCCGGATGTATCAGAATGTTTTTGGACAAGCGAAGGTTGGCAAAGATAGGTGTACGCATCTCAAATGGTCCAAGCCTCTTCGGCACCGGCTTTTTGTACTCATTTTCTTACAACTTGATGTTCACATTGCTGAGTAGGACATGGCCACTAGCTTGCTGTTGAGAATCCGCCGTGGTTATGTTTCTTGAACTTGTTAACACGACGAGGATTACAAGGAGTTTGTCGTGCACAATTTCAAATGGTAGCTTTCTATTGGTACAAATGTCACCGAGTTTCATGCAAGCTAGGACGTCAGTAGTTTTAATCCCAAGTCAGTGCCATTAAGCTAGAAGACGTTTTGAAATAGCTGTTTGTTTTTAATGTGTTCACCCAGTCTGCCCTTCAACCCGGGGATGGAAGGTCGTGGATAGTTAGATCCAACTGCCATGGAGAACCATGAGTTCCATCAAGATGTTTTCATAGGGATCTCCCACGTTGGTCACTACCGATGGACGAGGGACCGTCACTACCGATGGACGAGGGACCGTTGCATAGTCAGACGATGTCGGTTAGAAAAGGTTTCGTTTTTTCCTTGACAGTAACAAAATTGGTTATCGGGATAAAGGTCACCATCTTATTAATGCAGTTAATGACCACTAGTATTCCATCAAACCCATGCCTCATAGTAGAATAATTTAAAATTCTGTGGTGATTTTTTGACATCATTTGACTAATACGGGTAGAAGTTGAAGAAAACCTGATGCGTTTGGTCCATCTTGACTTGTGCCACAAACTAACATCACACATTTTGTAGAAGTTGACAACATTGGTTTGCATCTTCTTTCACCAAAAAAACTTTCGAGTTTCTTCAACACATTATCCTTGCCAAAGTGTCTACTTGAATTACTTTCAAGGAACTCCTCCTCCATCCTTTGCAGCTTGTCACTCGGTGGTAAGGCAAGCTGGCATACCAATAGCAAGCACCCACATTGAGTTTCGAGCCAGCACTTGGTCATGTCATAACAACCAGACTTCCAGTAGCTGTGTATGAACAATGACTCGATATACGAGTCTCGCTCAATTGAAAAAGGGTTGAGCCCAACCATGAAGTCTGGTCGATGACAAAGCATGCCCGTCCAATCTTGTTTCAGGGTTAGTATTCGACTTCGTACTCAAAGTTGGACTCGAGTGACTCCATCAATAAATTTTTTTAAAGGTTGATTGAGCCAAATCTTGAGTGTTTGACAGCATGGTGTTCACTGAAGACAACACATTGTCAGCATTACACATAGCACCACAATGTCTTGAATGCATGCGCAACCACCAAAATCTTTTCTTCTATCACGAAGTGTTATTGGTTCCGTGTAGTTTGGACCACATGTATGTGACAGGCTGGTCTCTATCACCATTGTCTTGCAGGAGAAGAGCTCCACTTGCATGATCAGATCTGTTTTTCACCATGACGTAGTCCACAATAGGATCTTGCAATCCTAAGGTTGGCGGCAAGGCCAGAGCCTTTCCTTAAGAGGTGAACACTTCCTGTTTACTATCTTCCAAGTTCCATTCATTGGTAGTTTGAGTGAGATCAGATGGAGGTGGTCCGACTTGAGCATAGTTTCTTACAAATCAACAGGAGAAGTACTAGAAATCCAGAAATACTTGAACATTACAAACATTTTTCCGGGTCACATCGTAAGCAACCACCACCACCTTTTTCTTGGATCTAAAATGATCCATATTTTTCTGATAATATGGCACAAATTACCAGTCAAGCAAAAAGCCAAATGCACATTGATAACTTCTTAAATATTTTTTCTCTTTGTAAACATTCAATGAATTTTGAGGTATCTACCATTCTCCTCCGGGATATGGTGATACACAAGGACATAATCAAGGTAAATGATAACTAAGCCATATAAAAACAACAAAAATAATTGTCCATGGCCGCCATAAACATTGTGAGGTCATTTTGAATCCAAACAGCTTAACCATGAACTCGCAGTGCTTGTAGAAATCTGGAAGCCTTCTTTTTGACATCTTGATTTGATACACAGATCTGGGGATAAATGCTCTGCATGTTGATTTTGCTCTAAAACGTGGGCTCCTGGAGTTTGTTAAAACGTTCATGGCATGGGGGAGAGTACAATGATTTTTGACAGTTTTGTTGTTAAATACTTGATTGTAGCCGACTGGTCAAAGGAGCCACGTGGCTCGAGCAGGGCCACAAGGCACTATGGGCGTTGAGACGGGATTCCGTCGAATCTGTTACATTGATAGTCCAAGCAAAACTCAATCTTGCATGATTCCGTTTTCACAGTTACTACCACATTGGTGTACGATGTTGTAATTTGGTGGACCAATTCCTGCTCATTAGTTTTTTTTCTTTTCCAGTTGTCACCTGAGCTTTGTCAGTCCATGGTCGCTTGTGCACAAAGTCCCCTTGAAACTTGGTCGGCTGCCTAGGTTCACTTTGACCTGGTGATGAAGAGTCCGCTCATGAGGAAAGACTTCCGTAAACTTGTCAAGAAGTAGGTTGAACTCCTAAACTATGGGTGCAAACTTTGTGAAGGCCGTTGCTGATGGCGTCGAAGAAGGATGACGAGTCAGTACCATGATCTCACTCTCCTTGTTTTCTTCTCTGTGAATGAACTATATCTAGCATCCACATCTCAGATATCGTTTGGCCACGTCGAAGGATATTGACTACATTCGAGGTCGATGTCATGTTATCATCGCTGCAACTTCTGTCACTACTTTTTTTTCTTGTTGACCAGCTCCCCGTCATTATTGGTGCATAATGTATTGCACATGTAGTGCCATCAATGAAGGTGTAGAAATAGGCGCCTCCGGGTTGTGACGTAACGGGAAATCTCATCTTAGTGTAATCTTTTGCTCATTTTTTGGAAAGTATCTCTATAATAACCACGCCATGCAACTTGCAGTTTTGTAGGAGAGTGGTTCACAAAGTCGGGCAATTCGCCACCTTCCTTGGATTTTTTCCCCTTCAAACATCCCTTTCCCATTTGTAAGCCCCAAATCCCAAGTCATTTATTCAGTGACAGACCTTTCATAAGATCCTCCATCCAGTAACTCGGACGCTGTTTGATACTCATGTAATCCCTCCGTTATACCTTCGTACAATCAGAGATTGGTCTTCCTCTTAACCCTCGTCAAACTTTGCAATCTCAATAATCCTTGTCTCAAGCGTCATGAGCCGTCTAGATGGGGAATTGAGTGGCACAGGTTTTTTAGAATGGAGTGTGCTTTGCTTTTTACACCCGTCCTCTCTTGCTTCTCAAATCTATAGTTTTTTTATTGCTCCTCCTCCTAACCTGCTGTTTTGAACCACGACACAAGACAACTCCTTCATTTTTTTTACACAAGAGCGTGAGATGATCATGTGTCCAGATTTGGACTCAAGGGCACAAATCCAACACAACCTCTCATTGGTCCCTTAGAGAGTGTAGGCTTCCATAACAATTGAGGATTTTGACGGCAGGTTTCTCCCGCCATCACGATGCAAAGCATCATGGTGGCGGGAGGGTGTCCTGTCGTTGAATTATTCGATCCAGACGTTATGGATGGTATATTTAATTCTTAAAGCTATTGCACTCATGAGCAGAATGTCATCCCAGTTTTTTAACATTCCAATCGTGTGACGGATGTCACATTTGAGGCTATTTTGGACTAGAATGAGGATTTTTTGGCCAAAACATTGTTGCTGGTCATTACCTCATGGAAACATTACATGTACTCTCTCACGTTGGACTACTGCAAAAGTCATTTGAGCTCGTACTGTATGTAAAACTCCTTATTCAGCTTTCCACGAGGACAATGTGCATGAAGTCATCCCGCTCCTTTGGTGGAGTCAAAGAACCTTGCCATGTCGGATTGATTCGCTTGAGAGGTAGTACACCTCTACTTGACAACATGGCACCTTGGTCGTGAGCTGTTGATTTGAGCACTCGTGGCCTCTTGTTGTTGCTGGATTTTTATTCAATAAGACCAACGACTCAATCTTGCGATGTGCAAGAGAATCTGGTAGGTCAATCTTTTCTACATGAAAGCTCATCCTAACAATAGTGAAGCACACCTCCAAACTCCTTAGCCACTTCTAAGTGGGTCCTTTCAAATTTTTAAGATTGAAGAGTTGTGAAAATGCCAGAAGATTATGAGTTTCACTGAAGAGTTGGGTGTTTCTCCCAATGAGCAGTGCTTCCCGCGCGTGGAATTTGCAAAGATCTTTGAATGCCACGTTGAGGTGTTGGAGCATCTGGTTGTTGAGGCTCTCAAACACTGACAACTTTGTGCACGTCATCATTGATCCACGCTTCCGGGCCATACCTCCTATTGTTGCTACAAATGTGATTCCAATGGGCAGTGGTGTTGGTGAGGGGTTTGCGGAGCACAACGGATCTGACACCTCAATGGATGTCAGAGTTGTTAGCCGTGTGCCAGTCATTGTGAAGCTTGCCGCGGTGCTGCCCCTGCCGCACGAGATTTCTCATGCGTTGTGAAGTAAAGTCTCTCCATCATCAAAGCCTTTGCTGAGTGCAATGATTTGCCCCCCCGTCCTCGCCATGTGAACTAGCTGTCGCCAGGTCAACGAACTCATGCATGGTGGAGGTGCGCCAAAGACTTGATTGAGGTAGTCGTGTACGAGTGTAGTTATATTTTGGCCCCTTGAGAAGCACTGTTTTCTCATACCAAGTGATACATAGGCATAATAATATGCGTTTCGCAAGTGGAATGTGGCGGAGAAGGTATCAGTTTGGACAGATGGGCACATGTTTAATCTAGGATAAACGACAAGTGTAATATGAAAATTATGAAAAAGGTGATTGGATGAATTAAACTGCAAAAAAACAACTGAGGCATGGTCGGGGTCTACGGCGCTTGAGGAGCGCGACGCGCGCAAAGCCGTGATGTCACTTGCGATCTCCATAAACCTGGTCGAGAACTTAACCCCATGGCCTACGCATTTGGAAGTGATTGAGTTGTGTGCCATAAAATTAAGAACATAATTACCTTCCAGTAAAGTTTACGGAGTGCAAGGGGCTTTCAAAGTAAAGGGGTCCTTCTTGGAGTGATTCATCATCTAGTTTTGTATTTTGACCTGTACTTGTAGTGCGGTTTTTATTGTAAAAGTACCGGGCGCTTCCGACAGAACGAGTTCACGAGATCACCTTGGCTATTGGTTCTGCCGTCTTGACATGGATGCGCGGTCTGCGCGTCTTGGGAATGACGCGGGGGTAACACAGGCTTGCTTCAGACACCAGCTTTCTTGAACAGTAACCCAATGACGCATGAAGTGCAGTTGAAAGCGTAAACCCCAGATCGAGACCGAAACCTCACGAATTTCTGAATTTACTTTTTTCTTGTCCTCCCACCTTTACCTTCTGCACGGAGGCTTCTCATTGAGGGTTTCATAGGGTTCGTCCTCGAGAACCGCGATCGGAGCTGGGCAACATCGAGGATTGGGTGTCGGGGGAGGTCCGATTCGACCGTCGTCCAGCAAGGGCGCACTGAAGGGGCCCCCTTGACCTTTTGCGCTGCGTCTCTTGCGGGGGTAACCCGCTGGTCGCTCTCAGGACAGCCATCTTCCCTTGGCGCGCAGGTTATCGAGCGTGACGCCTATGATCCGCTCTCACTGAGCGGATAAACGGATCGGCGGGCGATGGGAATTCCCAGGCCGTGCCGTGCGTACGAGGTTGGTGGGCTCGAGCCCCACGCCGCCACGGTGACGGCGCTACCGCGCGCTTGGCGAGGGGCACAAAGCCAATTCGCAGCCGCCGCTTGTTTTCTCACGGAGCAATAACGACCTCTGTGCCATCCTTACGCCGAGCGACCTCACAACTTGCATGGCCCTCCTTCCCAGGAGCCTGCAACGCTGCCTAAAGCTCGTTGTCAGGGCCCTTACATCAGTCTTCACCATGCCGCCTGCTCCGAGTGAGGCGTTGTCGTTTGCAAGCTCTGGGATTTCGGCTTCCACAGGACTGGCCAACGACGGTCACGGTTCAGTCCGGTCTGGTCCCAGTAGCACACCAACCGTGGTGACCTTAAAAAATGCTACCGATGTCCCTATCCAAGCCCATTGGATCGACTACGATGGGAAGGAGGTCCGTCCTTTTCCAGAAGCAAAGCAACAGATTACGCCGCGCATGTTCTGGATGCCTGAATGTAGACTCCCTCGTTTTGGTGCAGGTGGGCTACGAGGTCATTCTTCCAGGGAAAGAGTACAGACAACGCACGTTCGTGCAGCACCCATGGATTTTTCGAGAACTTAAGACATGCTGCCCTATGGTCGTGGACAAGAGAACGGTGAGTGAGTGTGACCTATCAGCGGGTGAGCAGTGCATGAGAAAGTTGTCGTGACGAGGGAGTGTGCACATCCACGGTGGATGATCCATGAACGAACACCGCTGGTCGAGCTGACCTTCCGATGTTGTTTCCTACCTCTGTCTCCAGATTGCTTACCCTGTTGATGCTCCCACGAGCGAGATGATTGTCACACGGCCTTTGCCGCTTCAATGGAGCGTGAAGACTCACGCGCGATTCCCGGAGTCCTTCAGAGAGAGTGCAAGAGCCGTTCTTCTTTCCCACAACACGCTGAAGCGCAAGATGTCTTACGATAGGGTGAGCAGACCAGCTATCTTAAAGTGGACCAAGGTTATATCATTTTCACAATCAGCAGACTTTTTCCTGGGTGACTTTGCTCGATGTTGCTCTCTGACATTTCCTTCGTTCTAAGTTCTGCAGGAAGTTGACCACCACAGAGAAAAGAGCAGAACATCCTTCGCATCGGCATTTGCTTCCCTTCCAGACGAAATGGTGGTCTGCATCATTGAACGGAGTGCTCCCGTTGTCTTTGACATCATCGGTTAACTCCATGGTAGATAACTTTCTGCTGTCTTTGTTGGTTCTAGTCCATGCTTTCATTATTCGTACACAGTTTCAACAATGGTCAATTTTAAGTTTGTGATTCATCTGGTACTTGCTTTCTGACCCTTTGTATTCCTCCCTACCATCACGAAGCTGCTGTGGTCTCTTCCCCACCTGAGCTCTTTCTCCTCCCAATGTGTCATACGACCGCAAGTGTGCGAGGGACTTGCGTATTTCGTAGAGTATCACAACTTGAGCCGATGGGCTTCTCAAATGGAGTTGTTCTCAGCCAATGCGAGATGCAAGCATTTTGAAAGTCCCAGCCTCAACCCCGCTTCTGTTTCTTCAACCAAAGCACACAAAAGAACAACCTTCCATTGCGCAACGCCCATGTTTTTCACGAGTTCCAGATCCAAAGACTTGCCACATTTCATCAGAAGTGCGGGAGCCATGCCATGTGTTCATACAGTAATCTGAGCTCTGTACTTCCTATTTTTGCTCTAATGTGCCACAGCATGAATGTCGCCACACATCATGGTTCCCTGTAAGGTGCTGAAGTGTTGGTTACGCTTGACACCCAATCTGGCGAACCCCAGATTCAACCTCCGGGACATCACATTTTGGTTCAAGACCGAAGCTGATCAAGACATGCGGCTGGATTGTGGAAATGGGCTAATGGAGTGTTCCATCACAACACACTGGCTGATGTGGGAACCAACTTGAAAAAGAGTTAGGATGTTGTGGTTTTTGTTTTACTCCTGCATTGACCGAAGTAACGAAGAAAAACTGATGACCTCACACCTTCCAAGTTTGATGCTCCCCTAGGACCCCACACAGCTTTTTGCCAACCAATGCACTAATGCCCCACCCGGTCTCCAC
>SZWC01002479.1:47884-58388 GCA_023375785.1 Penium margaritaceum | reverse complement strand
CCCCCCACCCCCCCTTCCCTTCCCTTCCCTTCCCAACAGACGTCTTTGCAGCAACGAAAACTGTGTACATGCCGTTTTTCCCATTAGGCCAAGGTGTATGCACCTCACCACATCTTTCATCTCTCACACCATGCTGCCACATGCACCACACTGCCCTCCCTCACTTCCGAAAGAGCTTCCACCAAATTTACAGGAACACGCTTTCATGGGACACATGCACCATAGAATTGAAGCTTCACGTCCACAGCGAACTCGCACACGCAGTGTACACCACTCATGTGGACACACTCTACTCTTGCATAGGTGCTGGCTCATCCCCTGCCGCCTCTCCTCCTCCGCTTTCACCTGCTGGCTCCGCCTCTGCGCCACCCTCCTCCCCTCCTGCCCCATCCGCAGCAGCAGCGCCACCCTCACCCTCTGCCGCGCCTGCAGCCGCCGCCACCTCCTCTGCGTCCATCTTGTCGATGTAGGCTTGAATCTCGTCGTCCTCCAGGATACGGAAGGGGCAGCTGGGCCCCACCACAGCCACGCTGCAGTTGGCCCCCGTCAGCTCGCCATCCTGCAGCGACTGCTTCACGGCGTTGAGCGCGTGCGCCACCAGCTCGTCCAGCCCACATGCGGCGAACGACTCAAACTTGCGCTCCAGGTATGTCTTGGCAGCCTGCGAGCGGCTGCCGATGGCCTGCGCGTGGAACTCCCAGAAGTTGCCGGAGGGGCACGTCTGGTACAGGTGTGGGCCCGTGCCGTCGAACCCCGCCACCAGCAGCCCCACGCCGTACGGCCGCCGCCAGGACCGCTGCGTGCCCACCTGCGACTTGTCCGCTACCGTGGCTACCAGCCGCCCGACGGGCAGCGGGCTCTCGTAGATAAAGCGGTGGTTGAGGCACTCCCCGCGCATGAAGCGCGACAGCACGCGTCCGTCCGCGTTCAGGCCCGCGATGGCGATGCCCACGTGCTCGTCGATGCCGAACACCTTGCGCTGGTACGACGACAGGGGTGACGCCGCACGCTTCAGCGTGGCCAGCACGGCGTGCGTCTTGCTGCGCAGGCCCACTGCGGCGCTGCCCTGCTTGACCGCCTCCATGGCGTACTCCACCTGGTACAGCCGCCCCACCGGGCTCCACGTCGTCACGTCGGTGTCATACTGATTGCGGAACATGACTGCTGCTGCTACCTGCTGCCGCTGCGATCAACGCCGATGCTGAGGAACACGCTGCGGCAGCAATCCTGGTGCGATCTTGACGTAGTTTGAACACCCTGATCAGCGGAATGCTCCAAAGGAGGAGACGCCCGAAGACGCCCAGAGAATTCTCCTAAGGAAAGGAGCCTCAGCTGCTCGACGGATGCATGGGTCTACGTGATTCAGAAGAAGGGCAGACGAAGCGATGAATATTCCTTTGATCCCTACAGGTGACCACTGTCGAGCGAGGGAGCAGAGGCACCTGAGGGGCTCGGCAACAGCTTCGATGCAACGCACTAGTCTTGTGCCGAGTGGTCGACCAGTGTTTCAAGAGGGGGTTCCGTGACGTCGGCAATGGCGCCTGCTGACGATGGCATCGAGCAGATCATCGGAAGTAGCTGGAGCTACGGTCGTAGCAGCAGGGAATGCAACGACTGCCACTAGCAAGAAACGCGGAAATGTCGAAAGTATCACAAACCTCAATCGCATACCCCAAACTATTATGTGGTTTGTGATGATAAGAGAACACGTGATTGTCTTCAAATCCATCTTTTCAGCGTGTGCAGCAGCAAAGACGCCACTTGCAGCGACGGTCGCAGCAGCCGAGGTGGGAGAATCGAGCTCTATGAAGGGGAACTCCACATCCAATGTCTCTTTTTCTGGTCCCCTCGTCTTAACAGACAGAGGCAGGGGGAATATCACAGCACCCAGATAGGACCAGGGTCTGAACCCGGAAGTCAATGTCGCACATGATGGGAAGGAACGGAGGCTAGAATGACGCCAAAACAATGTGAGAGTGGAATATTACATTGTAAAGAATATTTCAAAGGAAGAAATGGCGGGCATTCATCAAGCTTGATTATTGTAAGACAGATCCACAATGTTTTGCCTTCATTAGCAAAGTAGAAAGAAGAGACGACTTATATGTGTCGTAAGAGTGCCTATGGAATCTATCCTAGTAGGTTATTATTTTCAGAGTGCAGATTCAACGGTGCAACTTCCGCTTTATATGGGAGAAAATTCACTATACGCTCGGGAGTAAGGAACAGGCATCCAACGGACACCAAATTCACCATCAAAGCGTGTATCCTTCCTAACACCACGTACGTCAAGTTCTAAGGAAAAATACTACGTGAATTCAAAACTGAAGTAGTTGGGTCCTATTGTCTGAAAGATTGCTTTGCTTGACTGCATGGCCAACCATCCCATTGTCCACATTAGTTCACTCAAGCTATACCAAAATCCAAGTGAGAACTTCCCTCGCAGAAAGGTGAGTATGCCACCTTCTTTACGAGTGAACCCAGAGATGGACTATGTGATTAAGGGCATTCCAGGACACAACCAGTGATAGGAAATAAGGTGGAAGTCGCATACACCCAGCTTTCACAACAAAACAACTCATCCCCCACCGACCAGCAAAAAATACCCTAACGACCCATCTGACGCCGCGACCAACAGGACAGTAACAACGAAAAGGGAATAAAAGCCATGTCGAGGTACCATGTCGTGCGTCTTCGACGCATGACATGGATCTCATCCACCGAGTATCACAAACGCCAAAAAGGTGGGGTTTGTGATACTTGGTGGATGAGATCCATGTCATGCGCGGGCCCCGCAGGTGCCCACGCAAAAATATAACCCAAAACCACCACTGTTCAGTATGCGTTTGTTTGAGGTTTGATGCTCAAAACGTATGGTTTATTGCCATGATCGAGTGGTTTGTTCCCTTTTTCTCAAGCTCAGGACCGGTGTTCCAAAGTCCTCTTCGTCATCGAGAAACTTCGGCCATCCGAAAAATTAGTGACGAGAGTCGGTGATTGCCAATCTCACAAGCCGTCAATCGAGATATTTATCATAGACGACTTGCGAGGCGATCAATCAACGACATTCATGGCTGACCGTCGATCGTCCAGATGGCCATGCACTTTTTTTCCTCGGTCGATGACGCATATCGCGATCGAGCATGGAAACGGACTAGGCCTTTCAGCTATCTTCTTGCTTTTGCTCGGTGGATGAGAGTCACACTTATGGGTATCCGAGCTCTTTGGCCCTAAAATGAAAGTACCCTACTTCTTGTTAAATTCAATTTTTCAGATTTTAAGAATTTCTTGATTGTTAAATTCGTCCAAGATTTTCTCCGGTCCAACTATTTTGGTGATTGGTTCAAATTCGTTCAAACTCCACATGTGATTCTTAAATTCGACGACTGACATGATCATACCTGCTGCGGGTGTCGCGACCTCATCTGGTGCGGCCCCGTTGCCCGCATCCGACTGGCAATGTCGACACTAGCATCTGAATGGTCAAAACCTGGCAGGCGCAGATGATCCAACGACATGGTTTTTGTGTGTCAGTCAGGCTTAGATGCAGTCGGCATGTTCATCTGACGCGTTGAAAAGAAGATAATTTTTGACTCGCACCTGTCAGAATCACAGAGATGATGTCGCGCGTATCTAACGCAAATTTTATGGGCAGACTTTTTACATACAAGAATTAACCGTGTGTTCATGGTCCCGATATGACCTGAAGGCAAAAATGCAACAAATTACTTTCGAATTCCACGAAAGAAGTCCAATTAACTTTGTGATTGGAATTAATTCGTCGAAAAAACAAATTCGGTCAAAACTGATGATTCAAGAAATATTCAATATCGAATTTAACGATCAGTAGGGTAATGGAGTATCTCACATAGTGGCATAGATGCGACGCATTGCAACAAAGTTAGGAGCCCTATGAAAACCTACAAGATGTTGATCACTAGATTGATAGGTAGCATTGTTTTTGTAACACACCAGGAGTTTATGGCTAAGAAGGGGGTAAGTGTTAAATCCCAGATGTACAAGAGTCCCTACATCAGGCGAGTGGGCGTTCCTCCTCTTACATTGATGGCCCACTAGAATGCGACTTTCAGAATTTTATGCTGATCGGTCGTGTACATTTCGGCAAGTGCCATGTCTATTAGACCACTTTCCATAAAAGTCGAATGAATAGTGACCAATTGTATTGATATTTCAATAATGTTTGATCACATTCTCAAACGGTGCTAGAAATCTATGTAGAAGCACCTATTTATTCTAAAAAACAAATTAATTCAAGTACCCCATCTCCCAAATTGTGGTCTATCCCGCAATTGCTAGCTGTTCAACATCTATGGTTCCCTACACATAACATGCAAGTGATGTTGCATCAAAACAATGATGTTTGTGAAGGAATTTGATACAAACCCAACATTGCAATCACATGATGGAACATTTTGATTGCATTGAAGCGATTAGTCGTTTATGTTACAACAAGTTGTCATTTGGTAATCCTGCCACGTTCAGAAATGGCTTACGTTTGACTGAAAAGTTGAGGAGGTTCACAACGGTTACAGTTATGTTATTACAACACTTATTGGTTTTCATCTGTTGTTAGGTATGTTGAAACCTTTGTTTGAAAATCACCATGATAGGGGTACATGATGTGTGTTGGTACATGATGCACTTTGCGACAATTGCTCTTCTGTTGTCGCTTGCCGTTCAGTTGTCGGTAGGTTACATGACATGTAAAAAATCTTCCTTTTTATAAAAAAGTCGTTTGTGTGGCGTGTTGAATCGTAAATGTACGTATTTTCATCCTTTGAAGTCAGAAGATAGCGAAGCGGAAGTGGAATATTCTCATCACAAGGTTGAACACGCACAAAACTCCTACTATTGTTGTGTGAGCCTACTCTATCTGGCCCTCTGTACATCTATGACATGCTCTATGTTCCTGCTCTGGAGCTCAGCCTGCTATGAGTTCGTGCCTGCACTCCGATAGGCGTCTCAGTTAGCACTCTGCTGACTTTGCCACTCTTTCCACCTGTGATACTCATGTTGTTGTCCTCCGTGCGTCTGTTGTTGATGACATGTACCACGTTGCTCGCCGCCCACCTTCCATGCCTCCTTCCTCGTCCTCTTATGCACGCGTGTTCATGACTGGTGTGCTCTCATCTGAGCACCAGGGCTTGCTGCATTACCGTCTTTGTTACGTAAGCTGAGACATTATGTCCAAGCTTGTCTAGACTCAGCCAGTCCTCGGTCTTGACGCGACTTCCTTCGAGAAGTCGCGTACGACCGATTACGTTTTTTGTGTCGAGGGTAAGATGCATCACTGAAATTACACGGACTCCAGTTCCCGAGAACAGTGTCCGTTAAAGTTCGTGCACTCGGACCTCCTCAGTCCCCTCCCAGTCGAGTCCTTCTCAGATCGGGGTCCATACGTTGTCACCCTAACTGATGACTTCACTTGGATGTGGTGGGTCTACAGCCTAAGCCACAAGAGCGATGCTGCCCTGGCGGTTCGTCTCTGGGTGCTAGTGGCTGAGCGCCTGTCTTGTCACACCCTTTATAGGTTCTGGTCAGATTGTGGTGGCAAGTTCTTAGGCGAGTTGAATACCTGCTCTGTTGAGCAAGATGTTTATCACCGAGCCCCTGCTACATCACTACACAATAGTGTGTCCGAGCGCTGGAATCGCACCATGGAGGATACGGTCCGTGCCTTGTGGTCTAAGTGTAGTATTCCAGAGTCCATTGTGTTTGAGGGCTTTTCCTACATGATGTGGGTGTGGAACCGCCTGCCGCATGGTCCTCTTCCAAACCATGGTACGTCGTACGAGCTATGAGTTGGCCACTACGCCGATCTTTGTTTCACTCGCGTGAGGGGTTCTCTAGCCTGTGTTTGGTACACCGAGGACCAACAAGGGTCCAAGGTCTCACCTCAAGGTCACATATGTACCTTCCTCGTCATTTTCCCATGGTCGAAGGCCTGGTGCTTTCAGGACCCTGCCCGCCATTGCATTGTTGAGTCTAGTGATGCTCTCTTCTTTGAGGCTCTTACCTACCGCAACCTTTCTAGCATCCTCTTGTTGGCCGCGAGCCATGTTCCCACATATGTTGCTTCGTGACAGATGAGCGAGTCAAGTCCTACGGATGGTTCCATCCGGGCATCCTCACGTGTGGTCCGGTCTTTGGCTGTTGATGATCCAGCCATCGTAGCTGTGGGTCCAGTAGCCTTGTCGGTCCCCTTAGGCATACTTGATCCTGTGCCATTGTCAGTCCCCTTTGGCGCACCTGATCCCGTGCCAGTGTCAGGCCCCTTAGGCACACCTAATCTCGTGCCAGCGTTAGTCCCCTCTGGCACACTTGATCCCGTACTAACATCAGGCCCTTTTGGCACGCATGATCTTGGGCCGTTGTAAGGCCCCTTTGGCACACCTAATACATGCTAGTGTCAGGCCCCTCCGGCACACTTGATCCCGTGCCAGCGTCAGTCGCCTCTGGTACACCTGATACTATGCTTGTGGCAAGCCCCTCTGGCACACCTGATCCTGTGCCAATGCCAGTCTTCTTTGGCACACTTCATCCCATGCTAGAGTTAGGCCCCTTCGGCACACCTGATCCCGTGTCAGTGTCAGCTTCGTCTAGCACATCTGGTCTAGTGCCTCTGTCCATTTCCTCTGGCACACATGATCCTGCACCGGTGATAGTATCTCTAGGCACACCTATCCATGTTTCTCATGCATCCTCTCCCCCTCTCAGTGAGCACACAGCCCCTCCATCTGTGGCCCAGCCGCCTGCTTTACAACGGGAGCACGTTGGCATCGGGCTACTCTTGCAAGCCTGGTGGCCATTTTGACCAATGGCCTGTAGGGTGCAGCAGACGGCTGATTTGGCACCTAGACGCCCGACTTCTGGTGTTGAGAGTGGCAAGCTTGGCATGAAGGTCCTTGGCATGAGTGTCTCAGCAGAATACACTAAGGTGCATCCAAGGTTTTGTGTAGGCCACGAGTTGGTCTCTTGTGAGTTCTAGGTCACTTGTGATGTCGATCTTGTCGTGGTCAGGCCGAGTCTGGAGGCGTGCGTTTTGGCCACCCGAAGCTCTCTGTCGGTGGTGCCTGATCTTGTCAGGTTGAAGTAGGCACTTTCTGCTAAGGACACCAAGATGTGGCGTGTTGCATATGAGGATGTCCTGAGAGCCATCCGTGAGCACAATGTCTACGAGCTTGTCGACCTCCCGCCTGGGTGGAAAGCCGTACAAGCCAATTGGGTCTTTCACAGGAAGGTGAAGACTAATGGCTCACTGGATTGTTACAAGGCCTGCTTGACGTCCAAAGAGTTCTCACAAGTCAAGGGTGTGGATTTCACTAAAACGTTTACACCCATTGGCCATATCACCAACACTCCCGCCTTGTTCGAGGTTGTCGCTCACCACCATTGGGAGCTACACCAGATGGATGTGAACAAAGCATTCCATGGAACTTGAAAGGAGGAGATGTTCATGGTCCAACCACCAAACTTTGATAGTGGTGACAAGGTTTGGCACTTGCGCAAGGCCTTATACAAGCTCACGATTCAACCCGATGCTAGAACTTGAACATCACTGGCACACTGACACGTGTCGGATACATGCAGAGTGATGCCAACCCGTTCCTTTTTCTTACATAGATAGCTGATAGCTTCACCACCTTCTCGTCTATCTGGATGACCTCATGATTGCATCTCCTTTGATGGAGGTCGTGAAGGAGGCCAAGATAATCCTTCTGGCTGCCTACAGGATGAAGGACCGTGGTCATGCAACTGTGTTCCTCGGGATGGAGATCGCACATGATCATCTGTGGCAGACATTCTTGCTTCATCAGGTGCATTACGCCCGTGTTGTGGGGAAGTTTTTTGCTGACCTCCTTGGTACAGTTCCCACGGCCTCCACCCCTATCACATATGAGGGAAAGGATGCCCTAGAGGTGGATGATCCAACATAGCTTGGGGACACAGTTGACGTGACCTTGTACTTGCGCCTCATTGGCTCTCTGATGTACTTGGCTACGACCACACGACCCGACATCGCCTTCTTTTTCAACCTCGTTGCACAATTCTCCAAATATCCTTGGGCGAGAGCCCTTCACGCGGCTATGCGAGTGGTGAGGTATGTGGTTTCCACACGATACCCTGGACTTTTCTTTCGCTGGTAGTGTTTGGTGGTGGTTGTTGGCTACATAGACAACGACTAAGCTTGGAGTCTTGATGGGAAAAGTTGGACATGCTATGGTTCCTGTTGAGTGGCAGCATTGTTTTGTGGCGTTGCGGCAAGCAGGGTTGCATTGCACGTAGCTTCTCACTAGCTCAGTATGTTTCCCCGGGGGCTGGAGCTACTGAGACAGTGTGGCTCCAACATTGGTTTTGTGAGTTGCGACAGTCTGTGCCTTGCGTCGTTCTATGTTGTCAACAATAGAGTGCTCTTGCCATTGCTGAGAACTCTAGTGTATTTCATGCACACACAAAGCAAATTGGTGTTGGGCATTATTTTGGGCGTGATCTTGTGGAGTGACAAGTGATCTCTGTCATCTAGGTCGGCACGGACATGGAGTGGACTGACTTCCTTACCAAGGCAGTGGCATGTAGAAAGTTCATGATGGCCATTCATTCTATCCAGTTTCGTCCCTAGCCTGAGGGTGGCTGAGAGTGGAATGTGTAAGTATGGAATGTTGAGTACCTCGTAGCGTACCTGTGTCAGTTTTTCCCGTGTATGGAATGGCGTACCATCGGGTCATGAGGGAGTGTTGTGGTGTGAGCCATCCTTGTCTTGCTGTATACCTTACTATGACCACTCGGCTGTGTCCATGCTCGTGCAAATCCTTGATGCGGATCCAACCGGCGTCGGAACATCGACGAGTGGTGATCCCATCCATGAAAAGCTCCCAGACAGCTGCTACGACTTCCAAGATGCTTGTTGGGTGCTCTGTAGTTTCCCTACAGTTGCTAGAGTTTTCTTAGTGGACTGGCTCTTGAGCCTGGTTTGCATGTTTTGTATTTGGTGTCCACAAATTGATGCCGGACCTATGCGTGTGACTAGTCGTACCGTCCGGCTCGAGATTCTACATCTCGAGGTTCATGCGGTGTTGCATTTAAATGGCTATATGCAGAGATATGGCAAAAAAATGGTTGTGAACTAGTTTTCATACAAACTGACACTACAGCATATGTCACCCGCACTACGCCGCGGTAAGTATTTATGCTATGTGCTTGTCAGTTGTCATTCCTCTATGCATTACTAAGTTACTAGAGCTTATGACACTTCGGCTGTCTTTGTAGCCTAACCGTTGTTATTTCTTGCACCTTCTTGCTTGTTTGTGTGTCAGATGATTAGACAGCGTCGCCACGCCAGTAGTAGCAAGTTTAGGAAGCTTCCTAACAGTTTGGCACCTACCGTGCATGATTATGAGCATGTGCGCAAAATCCAAGTGAAACAATGTTTTGCTTGGTATGTGCAAGACAGTTGCGACAAGATACATGAACAGAACTTGCGTAAGGCAGCACAACATGTGGCCATTTTACGGATCTGGCCATGTCATTAAACTCTCATATGTCTATGTCGGACCGAAGTTCACCCTGGTTATCTCACGAATACTGCAAACATTTTCCAAACATATTCTAACTATGGAAGTTAATAAAAAAGGGTATCTGTTATGAAAGATGACCAAAGGTGTAATGCAGTCGGAAAATTCTGCCACATCCGCAGGACCCTCAAACAACATCGCAAGAGACAATTTGTTGGTGAAGCTGGTATGAAATTGAACAATAGCAGAGTGCTACGTCCTAGGTGTAAACAAGACTATTAGCTGCACGAGAGGGTACTTATGTTCTTACGTTCATGGTCCATCATGCGACGATCTATGGACTTCTACACCATCGTGTGGAGGTTATTTTAGTCAACCTTTCCCACGATGTTGTTTGCAATTGTTTTGTCGACCTCCTTGGAGAGTGGTCGAAGCTCTGAGAACTCATGACAGGACGACGACGACTTAGTTTGCGCAATTCGCACGAAGCGCCAAAGACCTCAAGTGTGCCTCATTTTTGTCTTGTCACTTTTTTATATGTGTTGGACGAGTCCAAGAAACATGAGGCAAATGTGTCCATTATGCCACATTTGACTCATGCTACTCATGCCAGTCATACCACTCCTCTCGTGCCACTTTAAGAGTGGCATGAGTTGAAAGTGGCATGAGTAGAAAGTGGCATGAGTAGAAAGTGGCATGAGTAGAAAGTGGCATGAGTAGAAAGTGGCATGAGTAGAAAGTGGCATGAGTAGAAAGTGGCACCATTGGGATGTGGCATGAGTTGAGAGTGGCATGAGTCAAGAGTGGCATGAGGTGAGAGTGGCATGAGTCAAGAGTGGCATGAGTTGAGAGTGGCATGAGTGGAGAGTGGCATGAGTCATAGAGAGGCATGAGTAGAGGGATGCATGAGTGGAGAGAGGCATGAGTGGAGAGAGGCATGAGTGGAGAGAGGCATGAGTGGAGAGAGGCAT